>JACXSJ010000945.1:0-138835 GCA_014851325.1 Pentalonia nigronervosa | reverse complement strand
TTAATTAACAGAAGTAAAATCATTAGTTAGTTGATTACGTCTTATTTTAAAATCACAATGCAAAACAATGTAATTTAATTAATTAACTTAGAGTATTTACTTGAATTAAATTAAATAGTTTATTTATACTTTTAATTTAATGCTTCATCAGCAGTATGATTATTATATAGCTATTCACAATTATTTACACAGTTTTTTTTTTAATATCTCAATTAATTTACACAGTTTTGTCTATTTTAGAAAAATTAATTTTTTTAATGGTTATTTAAATTCGAGTCCAGGATTTCGTATATAATTAAATTATTGGTCAGACATGACGTTTTGATTTGTTTTCTTTACTGGTATATAATATTGTATTATACAGTATTAATACATTTGACAACGAATATTATAATAAATATTTCTACTGAAAATTATTAGAATATTAGATATATTGTAATGAAAATAATGGTTTTTTTATTGCCTCGACTTCCTTATTAAATCAACACAAAATAAAAATATTTACTATTTAAAAGCGCATATAGTTATATAATATATAATATTATCATATATTAATAAAAAATTATAAACGGGATAAATGTGTCATTTGTGGCCGCACGTAACCACGCACAGAATTTCATCATCCTAAATATTTTGGTCCATTTTGTGTGATTTTAACATTGCTGTCTTTTATAGGCATGCCCTCTAGCGTCAGTCTCAGATAATCTTTTGTGGCCCAGGTACCAGTTACAGTATTATGTACTGGTCGAACAGTCCCTGATTCGTACTGTTTGTTTCGACACACTTGGAGGCGATTCCGAAATTTATGTCTTCTTTGTAACAAGGTACAGTGATAAAAAACCATTAAATAATTTAAATTACGTTTTATTTTTAGTATGTAGGTGGGTGGTATTATAAGAACGTATACGTATTCTGGTGTTAAAATTTAATTTTAATGTAAAATTTAAAAATTAACTTTTTTTATTTTAAATCTAATTATTAATTTTTATTACTTAAGTTATTTTCTATTCTCAGGGAATGAAATTTTATTTTTTTGATATCATTAATATTTTTATACAATTTTAAGACGGCATATTTCACATTTATTCATAAATAATTACGAATAGTAATTAAATGTTTTGATGTTTAATATTGTATATACATAAACAGGAGTTACATATTAAAAAATCTATGTTATATTTTATGAAGTATAAATACTATTAGAATGTTACTAGGGACTTGAAAAAACAACTAAACAAAAATGTTATTATTTTAATTTGTGAAAAAAAAATATTATTAATAATAAACTTATACATGTTGAACATTGTCATCATGCAGATATATTTAATCTGTATTATTAAAATTATTATCAATAGATATATCTGAGTATATAAATAAGAATAAAAATTATAGACATTTTTAAAAATGAATTAATCTTTTTTATAGTTAGGTTTTTGTATTTATTTTTGTTTAATATAATCTCATAATGTAGGTATTTTTAACTAATGAAAATATTTTAAAGCGACAATGATGCCTGAGAAAAATTTTATTCAGCATAATTTTATAAAATTTAATACCGACAGCATTTTAAAAATTGCATTCTATTTTACTGATACTTATTACAGAATATTTCATTTTAATTTTATTAAAAATGCTTTACTATAAAATACAAAAAATTTCTTAAGATAATATAAATTATTTTTATGTGCAGTATTTTTACTTTAGGTTTAATAAAAAATTAAAATTTTAAATTAGTATAATATTTAATATGTATTGATGAGCAAACTAGTGGACCAACATTTTGCTGGATACTATATAATATGCTATTCCCCACTCCATTCATTAAAACTTTAAATGCTAAGAAGTACTTATTAAGTAATAAAATATTCGTTCAAAATTCAATTTATATGTTTAAATTCTCAGAAAAATATTTTGCTTTGGAATAATAAATTTAAAGCTATACTTAAGTTTAAAGTTTCAAAATAAAGTAAAAACTAAACAATTTCAATGATTAAAAGTATTTTTTTTTAAAATTTGTTTTGTGACAATCTCAGAGAATAGAAAAAAAAATCTTTCAAAGTGTTAATCATTTTTGATATAATGAGTGCTTACTGTCATAAGAATCGACAAGTATAACGCAATACAATATTACACAAATATTAAAGACGCCCATAATTATGTAGATATTATTGTAAGATACGGCATGGATATTCGGCTTTTTGAAAGCTGTGTGATAAATTCGTATAATTGGTAAGGTTTAAAATATTATCAATATGTCATAAGACTTGTATAAGTAAGTATTAATAGGTGTGCGTGAGTCGACGAAAAATAATATTAGTTTGTTCAGAATTAAGTACGTCTAAACTAATGCTCTAATCTGCATTAAGAGTTTTCGCGATGTGTATGCGTCTGATAATAATTATTTCGTCCGCAAATGCGAGAAAACGGTAATATGGAATAATATGGTATTATAATATAATATATGGTTGATGGGTTCGATTTTTCACAGATTAATGCCACATTAATGCATAAAAAAATTTAATGGTTCAATAAAATTAATGGATCATGGGCCACTAAATCATGTTTAAGGGACCATTAGCTCACAATTGATTATAGTTAAATGTTTATGCAACCCAACATATAACATTGCTCATTAAGTCTTTTTGGAATATCACTGCTACTGTTGTTAAACTATTACGACGATGAATTGCAACTAACGATATAGTATTCTAAAAAGTCGGAAATTTTAAATTACGATAATTCATTTTAGCACCCACATTACAATATTATCGTTTTACGATTTTTCCTATTTCGAAGGGAGAAAACATGCCAACCGCAATGATAATAATTGGAAAATAGGTATATTCTAGTGGACAGCGACTTTAGACGCTAATGAAAGTGTGCGCAAGTGCTAAGGATCGTGCAAAGGAGTCCCTAAAAACCGAAGGAATCGAAAAAAATACGTTTCAAAATTTCCAAATCCAACACGGACGAATCTCGGGCGCGCGGTACTCACAGACAAACACGCACAAACACAATCACACCGAGACACACAAACACACAAACACACAAACAAACAAACAAACACGGTTGATCCCCGGCTAGTTGAACCGCCGCTGCCGCCAGAATTGATAACTGGCCGGGCGAAAGAGGCGGCGTCGCGGTTGCGCAGTGCGCGCCAGGGAGCGGCGGTGGCCGCCCCTGCGGGAGGCGGCGGCGGCGACAAACGCGGCGCCAGCGGCGGTCGGCTCCATCGTCCAGTTTGGTCCCGTCGACACAACTCGTCCGCGCGGTCCTTCCGTTTCGCGTTCGTCACGTCAAGATCACGTACACCACGCACATATACGTGCATAGTAACACCGGTGCCGCCGTGGGCCGCAGGTAATAATGATAATACTAAAATAATAATAATATAATATTTGTAATAAACATAATAATATCATGAAAATGTAATGTCATACGAAATCCAAATGTGACATAATGATTATTACGCTTTAACAAAATGTCTTGGCCGAATAAAAATTCCCATTTACCGCATAGCTCTCGGGACAGTCGGTCCAGCCGATCGCCGCCCCGCCGTCTTCGCTCGCTGTCCGCGGCATCACTTCGCACGTCTACTATCGGTCCCGTCCGAATTTTACAAAACACTGCTCGAAACGAACCGTCGACATTATGATTTATCACTTATATTAAATGAACACCAAGGTCACTGTTTTCAAAATTCCCACGTTTAATACGTCCTACGTCCGTTTCTAGAGCACGAAATTCAATTATTTTAATTGCTTAATTATTTTGGCCATATCGTATAGGTAAAACCGTAATGAATACATGTATAAGGTATAAGAGTTGATGGAAAAAAAAAAAACCTGCGTGATCGAAATGTATAGTTCTCTGTGAATAATTTTTCTTCCTCTCCCGGAAAAAAAAGTGAAAGTCGGAATTGGGTGCTATTGTTCTGACAAGTGTCTCAATTATTTATATTAACGCGATGATAATAATAATAATATTATTATACAATATATAGTATAACCACACTCGGAACATAATACTATGTACTTACCTAGTTTATAAGTTGACATGACACAACATAATGTCTTATTATTACCTATTATTATTATTATTATCGTACGTCATGACATTTTAATAAAATATAATATAATAATGTATTCGAGCAGTGTATAATATCATAATAATTTACGACGCATACATATAATAACGATGATAATAATAATAATAATATTATTATATTATATTATGGTACATAACTGTGCGCGGTAATATACAATATATATATAATAACGACCATAATATTATATTATTGTTATACTACTACAATACCGTATTGTGTGTGTGTGCCTACATAATAATAATATAATAACGCAAATACGCGGGTGTAGTGGGCATCAGCGGCGGCGGCGGCACCGGTCGGTCGGGCCCCGTCAGCCGCCAGTTGGTAGTGGAAATATAGCGAGCGCGCACGTCCGCCGCTGCTCTCGGCGTCGACGTCCGCGAAACACGCGACCCCCTCGTACGCGCCGTCCACAGGTGCCGTTTTTCCGGCGCTGCTCCGACGCGTTTTTTCCGCCCCCGAAATTCGTTTTTTTGTTTTTCCCGAAAGTCTGTATGCGTTCGCCTCCCCCCCCCCACCCACCCACCACTACCCTTATCGACACTTCGAAGTCCGCGATTGAAAAATAATTCGCGGAGAAACAGACAGACAGAGAGAGAGAGAGAGAGAGAAGACGCGATGACGACGGCCAGAAAGCGATAATCGCGCAGACCCGCGGCGGCGAATCGACGTAAACGTATATTAATATTAATATTATATTTTAATGTGATTATAACGTAATATCAATAGTATTATTATTGTCGTACATCGCGCGTTAGGTGGGAGCGAGGACAATTTTTTTCTAACCCCACCCCCTCCCCAACGCCGCGACCATCGACGATTAACCGGCCGCCGAAGATGCACTCGGAAAAACGTCCACCCGACGTGGTTTTCCACCGCACGTCCGCTGCACCGGTACGACTGGCGTACGCCGGAAAATGTCGGACCATGTAATTATCATGTAAGTGTTGACGCTGCACATTCACAATATACTACCTGCCTGTTACCGGGTTGGGTATACGTCGTGTGTTTGCATTATAATATGCCGAAAGTGCATACCGTAATAATAAAATAATAAAAATTGTATATTTTGCTATCACTTTTATATCAATTACATTATATTAATATTATTCGATCATATTGTATACATACTACCCGTTGCGCGTAACACCTCAATAATAATAATAATAACTGTACAAAAAAATAATAATAATGGCAGTGAGCAGTGTCAAATATACCTAATATTCTGGTAGGTAGCTTTATTTCGCAATAATTTTATTAGCTTTTTTTCGCGGCAATAACGTCGGCAGAAAGAAGTTGCCCATAGACTTTGACGACTATATAACGGTACCGTATTTTTCGGAATATCATTTTGTGGTGGGTTTAATATTTCTCCAGCGGAGAGAATTCCGATTATACAGCTCCTATAATAACGCTACTATATTACATTAGTGACTATTACTTTAATTGCCGCAATAATCTTTTAATATTATAATATTGACAACTTCGCGTACAAAGATTTTCCGCACCCGGTCGAGAGATAAAAATATATTTAAATATTATACGAATTCGTGCGAGGTAACCCTTAGTGTTATTTAATCGCTTATATAGTACTTGTCCCGATGGTACATGGCCACTTGACTTCCGTAAATATTAACACGTTATATTATACAACTTCCCGTGTTATGCGACAAAAAGTCGGAGGGAGTCGCATGCATGGTAATATTATAAAATATAAACTGTACTCGGGCACGCAATCCAATAGTTGGCGGATCATTGCAACTGTAGTCGATCGGCGTTTTACCCAAAAGATAAAAAAATACTAAATGTCTATCGTGTCGTGTATTTATTAGTCTCTTCTATTTTCTTGACGATTTTTATATTTTTCAAACCTATATATTCAGATTCTGAGCAATGAGTGGCAATAACATGACTTGAAAGTGATGTGTTTCTAGTTTTTTTTTTCATAATTATTATTAATGCATTCTAAGCGGGCATTTTTTTAAACACGGAGAAATCTACAGCACAATTATTATTTCACTTTAATTCAGAAAACAATAATTCTAGAGATGTACCGTTAGAATGTTCGTAGGTATACCTATGCTATTTTATATAATATTTTAAAAATTCAAGAAATTTAGAAAACTGACAACTATTCCAGATTTGATTAAATTTTGAATTTTCATAATGCACAAACATATTTTAAAAACTAAACGCAGTATAGGTGGTTGTCCGTACATTTTCAAAGTATATTAATTGAAAAATAATTGACGTTTTAATTGTTTTATTTTTTTTTCGATCGCTTCAAATGTTCGAATAATTTTTTTACATTGTTCACAAACATTATGCATCGCTCTCAGAACTATTTGTCGATTTTGATTTTTTTTCCGGAATACGCGACATGACACGCGACCAGTACATATTATGTTATTTTTTTTTTTTATACACGACAACTATGTACCTAATTATATCGAATACAATCAGAAGACAGTGCCCAACTGAAAGAATGAAATCGATTTCCCACGACTTTGTAATCGTTTTGTCGGCGGCTGCGGCATCGATGATCTTTGGCCCTCCGATTATTATTGTTTTAAACTTATAAATATAAGCATTAAGTTGTATTGCTACATTTCCGTACGAATCGCCTCACCACTCATATTTAAATAATGATACGATATCGAATATCTATATATATATACTACCTAGCTATTAAGTATTATATCATTATTATTTTATAACCACTTGGCCTCCACCGACGACGACAGACTTTTGTTTTGACGCGTTACAGTCAATTATTTATTTCAACAATATTGTAATAATCGACTGTAAAAATATTATGTGTACGTACCTCGTATATAAATATATATACCTACATAATATTACATATTATACTTACAGTACACCGCACGCCGTCGGTTGGTTCGGTAACAATAATAATGGTAATAATAATGACGTCGTGACGTGTCCACTTTTATTTTCTGGTTTTTATTCTCTCTTCTCCTCCGTCTATCTACTTCTAGTTTTATTATTTCGACGTACCTATCTCCGTACATAGCTCAACGACCGCTCATCTAGACTGCACTGACCTAACCTAACCAGAAATTCCGTGACCACATACCGAAAATGTGTGTGCGCACTCCGGGCAGACACGTAACACTATAATGTTATACCTATATACATACCCAGCTGTCGAAGTACTAAAATAATAATAATAATAATACTATTATGCAAATCACTCGTTGGGTGCACGCAAAAACTGCAACCGTCACCGTGTCGACTGTATCATATACCTTTGTCAAGGATAATGATATTATCATCACCACGACACAAAATTATAATACTATTGAAAACTGCAATTTTATTATAGGTATACGCGATGAAGTTCGAATAGATTTCATCGCCATTGAACGTTTCGGAGCATTAAATATAATATATTGTCATATCAAAACGTGATTTGACTTATAAAATGTTATATAGGTAATATTATTATTGTGATATATTTTATTGAGTGTATACGACACGACCTATCATCCAGACAATCGTTGTTTTATTGCAATAGTTAAATTCCGTTTTCACTATATTTAATAATTGTATCAATAAAAACGTTTGTTTAACTCGTTTTACACGGTTAATCTCGGTATATCTGTCTTTTGCACACGTCATTAACATTTAAATCTATAATGTTCTGCACACTTTATTTGTTACCACGAAATATACTATAAAATAAAGTTGAACAACATAATATGGGTAGGGTTAACGTTGGCTTTACTTTTTCGAAAATTCGAGGTGCACTACAAATCTACAAACTATACGACTCACATAAAAAGATAAATCACAAATATCACTATATTATATACGATGACTTAAATTCTAATACGTAGAGAACTTCACTCGTCACTTTATGTTATCCAGCTAGCTGAAGACTCCCGAGTTGGTGCACACCGATATTAGTCTTCTATTGCAACTTTGTAAAGCAATATATTTGTTTAACCATCGAATTTTTAATCGGTATTGGTTTTATGTTGTTCGTTGTACAGTTCTTTATTTAGTTTAACATTGAAACAGATCTAATTGCTTAATATCTATAATTTCGATTATGTTTTACCACAAATCATCGCTATACATCATTCTCAATTTTTTTCAAAATGTTAAATTATTAAGTCACAAAATGCCTTACAATTATAATTACAATATTTAGTTGATTCGGATTAGGTATGTCTTACGGTTTTACCCCTAAAATCGAGGATAACTTCACCCCATATTGCCCACGTTCCCTTTTCGCTCAACAATTATTATTTTACCCTATTTGCACAGGTTCTCTTTTCATTAACGACAAAATATTTAAAAATTAGGTAACCACTAACAATTAAGTTTATTGTTATCATCAATGATGATACAATCACAAAATTATTGTAAGAAAATATTTATTTTACCACAATACTACAATTGTCAAATAACTATAATAATATGATTTCAAATATTTTTCATCGATCAACTTTCATCTACGTACTTTTTGAGGTTTTTATAATAACAAATTATATTCAAAAATTGTAAAATATCCATTTTTCTTCTTCATTTTAACTTAAGAATTATCTTTGTAATAATTTTCAATGATTTTTCTTTATTCTTTGTATCAAATATTAAAATTATATTATATTTAACTATATTATTGTAATTAGTTGCGACAGCAATTATAGGTAGATACCCAATACTTCAAACATATCTATTACTTAAGTAGTTCCCGATTTTACAAATCGTTATTTGCTATTATATTCGACACGTATTATCTCATTCGTACTATGACTAAATAACAATGATACAATTTATTTGATTTTGGTTTTTTTTTGGTGAAGATGGGTGGATAAAACATGGGCAAATGGTAAACGTCATTTTTGAGCGAAAGGTGTTACGCCCAAATGTAGGATATGTTTTTTTTTTTGGTATTAATTGAAAATATTACTATAATTATATTTAAGTTTCGAAATTATTATCCACATATTTGCATTAAAATGTTTCTCTAGCTGCAATTTTGTGGTACGGTAATGCCGTTAAAAAATAATTTTCTGCAATATATTTTCTAAAATGTATGTATTCGTTTTTAAAGATTTTTTGTTTAATTTACAAAGTTGAATAATATAATTGCTTACAATATAAATATTATAGAATGGTGATTTACAGCAAATTAAAATACGCTTGCTCATTACGCTTAACATAGTCTATGATGTGATAAAATAACTAATATTTGCAGGTATTTAAAATTAAATAGACTTTATAGAAACTTAAAAATAATATAGAATCATTCAAGTACTTTAGCTGCACCATATATATAATATGTAAACGTTATAATAGTTTTACTCGTTTAATTTAAATTTAAATTTTTACAAAACGGTGAAAAAAATTAATATTGCATGTGTTCATTAAAATGATTAAAACCATAAGTCATTCATACTTCGTAGTTATTTTCTGCTATTGATTATACTAAATAATAAATATAATTATAACATAATGATATAGAACATATTTGTTATTTGCATGACATATTTTCAGTTAGATTTATCCAACAGGTAAACATTTTAATACAATTTTTATAGGATCACTTTATTGTTTTTAATATTTACAATTATTTGAAGGCAGTGAAATTATCTTATAAAATAATTCAGTTTCACACGTTTGTATTTATTCGAAAATATCTTGGAGTTCGTAATTGTGTAATTTTAACTAATATTAAATATTTTAAAAACTTCATACAAATTCAAATAATACTTAAATGTATGACTAACCAAAATAAGATGACAGCCTAGTGATATGTTTTTATATTTTATTAATTATATTCAATAATATAGAAGTCGTAGGTATCTGCTAAGATATGACCATATTCTGTTAATGCCGAACAATGATAATAACGTTAAACTTAAATAATTATTGTAAGTTAAAATAATTTTTATTGATGTAAAGTTATCTTATAATATTGTTTATAAATTCACATTAATTGTCATGCAATCAATAACTATTAAATAATTCAGTGTGACAAAAAATAAAATTAAAATAATAACCTTTCCAGATTTCACATAACTTTGACAAGTTGAGCACAGAGTGCACCTATGTATACCACAATATTATATTGTGTATTTCAATAGCTATCTACTTAATACTAAATATAATACGTTATAATAAAATTAACTTTTACATACTATTCATTAAACGTTTTCGATTATAAATTAAATTTTTTCGTGATTCTTGATAATATTATATTTGATATTTCTATATTTTATAGGTTATAACTTATAATGTTTTTGCATACTTCCTAATTCTTGTTTAAATATAAAAACCGCATACATTAAAAACGTAAAGCCATTTAAACCTATTATTGATTTTTCATAATTGTCTTAATAAGTTTTTATTTTATTTTATTTGAATACCTTACAACATTTGAACACAATTAAAGTATAGAATAAAGCTACGTTTTAATATTTACTGATTATTGTTATGGTTTTTTTATCGCTCTTATAACTTGGCACTTAACGAGATTAAAGTGAAGATTTAATGATATAGGTACCTAGTTAAATGTTGAACGGTATTTAATCCAAACAAAATTGATTCGTGGGGAAAAGAGAAAAGAAATAAATAGTGTTTATTGAGTAGGTACTCACATCATATTATTACTACCAATGTAGATATATAAATGTAGGTATATTATGTAGGTATTTGAATATGCTGATATCACCTTAGACCGGAAAGATATCGGTGATCAATGATATGATATTTAAAACGGTTTAACTATAATTCATCGCGATGTTATTCATCATATTATAAGAACAAGAATGATCCTTTAATAAAGCATAATATGTCGGGCTATATCATGGTTATAAACACATTATACTAAATGCATTAACAGTCATATAAACATATCCGTGCTAAGCAAATTGTGTTGCACTCGTGACTACACAGTTTCATAATCGTGTAATATTTCAAAGCTACCAGCTCTGACACTTGAAATCCTAAACCCTTGCAGGCAAATTAAAATTGATGGCGTATGACCTAGGTAGGTATATACTATATAGCTACGGTATGTTAAGCGAAATCCTCGTACTGGTTTATTATTCGGTATAGGTAAACTGCAGGAAGATTATTGCCGAGCAGCCGACGTCGTTATTAAATTTATCGTAAGTAATATTATACACATTGTATATTAGATAGGTATAGCGTGTATATAGTGTGCAGTGTTCGAGTTTACGTGCTATTTTCTCATCGATACGCTCCAAACACATTTCAATATTTGGGGGAAAAGGCCAAAATAATTATTACCTACACGAAGCATCATAAACTAGATTCGTTATTATTCATCTCTAAACATCTACGTGGTTACCATCTTATGTTTCGCATTAAAAGTTCAAGTATATTAATTTATTTCATTGACTGTTCAATAATATTTCGTTTGTATGGCGTATAACCTATGGCGTTTTAATTTCATACATCAGCGTATGTTTGTTTGCATTATTTATATATATATATATATATATATATATATATATTTAGATGATTAAATATTTTTTTTGCACTTTTAAATTCAATTTATATGTCAGTAATTTAATAATTTGATGCAACATAATTCTTTTTTGGTAATCTAATAACTAGAATACTAGATAATAATATTATAACGTATATAACATGGAAAGGTTAATTACCCACAAAACTAAAATATCATTCTGATGATTAATTTTAATTTTCGCATAATTCCTTGAAAATATAATAAATTGTCATTTACCATTTCAACACGTTTCAAAAAAACAATGTAATTAATATTTTTCGTGTTTGTTAATGGGCAGTTAAGTATATTAAATACGACAACTGTATTACATAAATATAAAATATAGTTATCTCATTTTATTTTTATCGCTTAAATGTATAACACTTGTTGCCCAGAGTCAGTTAAGAATCCATAAATTATAATAATTTATAATTCAATTTTTTATGATTTAATTAAACGTTATTATAAATATATTATATAGCTACTGCAATTTAGCTTTTTATTTATTATTATTTTTTTTTTTTTTTTATTATGTTCATTATTTTTATTACCAACAAAACATCAATTAATATTCTTTAATATTTCTTTATTTTAGATTTTTACGCACATTTTATGATTTTATATTTCATTTTTTGATTCAAATAATAACTTATGCAATATGTAATATATATTTTACTTATTTTTTTTTTTTTTGGATAAATATTGATGGCAAAATTATTTTTCAATCGACATCTATTTTATTAAAAAACCAGAACAGACTTTTAATTGACAATTTTTTTTTAATAACTTTATTAGACGTATATTGTAATATATATTTGTTAAATTCAAAAATAAATATAAATTAGTTAGATAATTTTAATTTACTATTAGATCAAATCAAGATTCTTAAACTTACTGAAAAGTATAGAATACTACGCTTCTGCGACATTTCGTTTTAAGATAAAAAAAATAATCTGAACATATTCTACTAAGACTATTAATAAATAATATGTTTGCATTTAAAAAGTGTGAAAATTATATTATATTTAACAAGTGTAACTTGTCCACATACAATTATATATTTTTTTTACTAGTACGCGAATTTTTTAAAACGCATAAATACATGTCACTTAAATATGTTACTTATTATATAATAGTGGTCGTTGACGAGATTTTTATTTCAAAGGGCGAGGGGGACAGTTGACGTTGCAAATGAGCATTAGTTAATACAATTATTTATCAATAATTTGACATGACAATTTTATTTTTGCATTGCAAGCTAAAATCAAAAAAATTCTCACGTGTTTCCGTTTCGGGTAAGTTATCACATACTATGGGTATAAACTGGGTGCTAAGTATTTCAATAAAAGAAACGTGTGTTAATATTTTGTTATGTAATAGCAATAATTATTACAATTCAAAATATTTAAAAATAATTGTTTAAAATATTTTTTTTAGTTATATAATTTTAGAGACGTTTATTGAATTCTACGCGTATACACTATAATTCTTTTTGTCATATTATATAGATACAACAAAACTTGTTAAGTATGTTTCGATTTTTTACCTCAGAATTGAAATTTTGATACATAAAATATGTACAATACTTATAATGTTCATAAAATAATTTGCCTTGTCATACATTTTGTTTCCAAGTTTGTTATTTGAACTTTGAAGTATTAAACATTTTTTTACAAATAAAAATCCTATAGTCCTACTTAACAGTTATTTTTAATACTCGCTATTTTGTAAAAATCTAATCATCGAGAACTGGAAATAAATATATAAGTACGTATAATGAACGACTTGAAGAACAAATTTATTTTTTTTTTAAGTTGTTAGTTATACCTATTTAATAATGTAATTATCATTAACTTAAAAATTTATGTCTGTAATAAAATATTTTTTATAATGTTCATCACGTTGGAAATGTTATTAACAAATGATTTAGTGCTCAATGGCGATTACGTGTATATAGTATATGGTTGATAATATTCAAATAAAATAAAATCTAACGTGTATTACGTTCATAAATTCATTTTAATAAAATTCTGCAGTTACAGCTTATAGATTTTTTTAAACTATAATATTTGTTTCTGATTTCGTCTCATCATCAAATTTTTAAAGCCTATCATAAGTTTACATCGTGAACGCGTTCTTCTTACTTTCTATTATAATATTTTCAATTAGATTGAACTCTTTCATTTCGCTACTTTAATTTAATCAAAATGAGGTGTATAATTAATGCTTGTATTCATCGTTTACTACACTATATGTTTATTATTACCTGATAATGTTCAAGCAAATTCATTCAAATGAAGATTTGGTAAAATTTAAAAATTTAAAACTCATTGAACTCGTTATATATAGTCAAAACTAAATAAAATAAATGTTAATTATTATAATATTCGTACATACATACATATATATATATATATATATATATATATTTTTTTTTTTAATTATAATGAAACGCAATAAAAACATAAGTTTTTGAGTAGTACTATTATTTGTGTATATTTTCACCTCCACTCTTCACAGACATTCATAATGTAATAAACTTTTCTTAATTATTTTAAAAAGTTTAAATATAATTCAAGTTGAATATCTGAATGCGTTCCTATAACTCTGTCAAATTATTATTAGGATTTTGTAGTAAAATTTGAATAATTTTAATTGGACTTTTTAAAATGTAAAGTTATAAAACATGAACTTTGAATACCAGAAATTATAAATTATATAACGGAAACGACTATATGCAAAACTACTATAAAGTATGGATTTTAAATTAAAATTCTGATTTTTCTCTCAAACGTTTCTAGGTTATTGCATAATAATAATAATATATTAATATATCTATGCGAGCATATTGGACGTGCGTTTTTGTCAATTTTATAATATTGACATTCAATTGCACCGACAACAAGCTATTCAATTATCGAATAGTTCCTACTAGGGTGGTTATTAAACTTAATAATTTTGATCGATAATAGTCATTAATTCTCAATTATACAATATGCAAAGTGAAAACTTTATTACGGCTCTGATAAAATACAGACACTAAGAATATTCTATAACGAGTGCGGCTACTGTGGACTAAATAGTATGTTTCACCAATTATGATCATTCCCATTGTATTCTTTGTACGTGCATTTATTCAAATTCTGACATTTGGAATTTTCAAATAGCCATGCTTGTAAATGACTATATTTTAGAACACATTGATTTTATATACTATTTTTAAGGAATGTCCTGCAGAGTTTTAAACTTATATTTTCAAATGAGGATCTCATTGTTTTACTGTAAATTATAAAGCAGATGATTTTCATATTCACTTTGATGTATTTAAATCGAAATTCAACCGAATAACTGTGATTTCTATGCTACTTATTAAACTTCCTTAACGAACGATATTGTTCAATGATAATAGGTTTAGCAGATAATAATGCGAGTTACACCATAATTACATAAAATATAAAATAAATGTAATTTATTTAATAGGTACCTACTCAGACAATTTTTACAAATTTTAAAATTCTAATAGATTAATATTGATTTCTATAATCTTTAAATCTTTATAATGTTATATTATTATATTTTATTATACTCAGCAGTGTGACTGATTTAAGTAGGTGTATATAGTTGAGACTAGATATTATATATAGACATATTATTACCAGCTGTATAGTCGTATCTGCCTACCTATATAATACAATATATTTTATTTACATCCAATATCAATATACTCGCGATTTCGAATACGCATCTAATGTCAGTTCATAGAAGAGACAAACGATCGGGTTTAGTTTTTATCTGTGAATATTAAGCCCTCTTGTACCAAAACCAACAAAGATTTAAAACCGTATACACATCGCAACAGAGATAAAATAATATTTGTAATGCGCTAGTATTTGTATATTGTGAGCTAACAGAAAGGAAAAAAATTCCACTCCACTCGGCGGGCTTTATATATATATATATACAAGTTTACATACGATAATACCTATAATATACCTATACCTATTTAACATATTATAATATAATATTGTAATATATAGACGTGTAAAGTAATATAATATACTATGTTTGACATGCTTATTTCGTTTGTATCAACACAATAAATTCAGATAAGATAATAATTATATAACTATATAACGTTATCGAATATTACTATATATATGCGGTGTGTTCGACGTAAACCCGTGTGTAGGTTACCAAGGGTGCCGATGCGCGATGGCTGCAGTTGCAACGTTGCGTCGTTTCCATAATATAATGTAATCGTATCGCCAATGCTTTATGAAAACCGATTAAACAATGATTCATTGAGCTCCATAGTCAGTGCAAGTTCATTGGAATATTTATCATGTCGCCCCCACTCAACCATGCAACTAAATTGGCATCTAAAAAGCAGGTCTCTTTCACAAAAAAACAATATATTAATCAATGCACTGTAATATGTATAATATTAAATAAACATTTAAAATAAAACAAATTTGTATACTATAGAAAAAAAAAACGTGGGCATAGTCTACCAGCGACACCTTCACCCATCCAGCAAAATATGGACTTTGTTCATTTAGATAATTATTGGTTTATTCTATTTTTTTCCTACTTCTATTATTGTGTTTAGGTACGCCTTACAAGTTATATCTTTATATGACTTTATATGACTCTACCAAAGCTACGTTCACAACTTGCCGTGTTGTGTTGAATTGAATATAATCAACTCGTAGGTAACGTGTTACCAAAATTATGTGACCTATGTACGCTTATTATATACGGAACACGACATCACACGTCCAGTTGAGAACGCACCTTTATTCGGGGTCCTGTATGATTGGTCTATAGCGTGTAACTATAATAACAATTATATTAATATCACCGATTGCTATCACATAATAAGTCTCGACTCGGTAGTCAAGACATACTCGGTTAAAATTGTTTTATTATTAAAACGTTTCACAGACGGATATTAAAACACCAGATTATGCATCTCGTTCACGGGGTATAGGTATATATTTTATAAATATGTAGTGATTTGTCTCGGCAGTTTAAAATCAAATGTCGAAAAACCCTTGGATATCGAGAATTGTAATCGTATTTAAGACGTAGGTATTGCTATTTGTAAACATAATTTATATCACGAAGATCTTTAAATAATAATTCAAAATATTTCAGTTTTAACATGTATACAGAGTGATTTACTCAGTATGCTTATTTCTCATCTCACTATTTTTCTTTAAAGGTTTAAATTATGCATTTATCATTTTATTCGAATTCTGATTTTTGATTTGTAAGTATACTTATGGTCATATTTTAATCAAGGAATTATAGTGTCCCAAGGCAGTAAAAACTTTTGATTCATAATAATAGTGTGTAGGTTTAAAGCATATGGAGACAATGATGATTTAAACAAAATAGTTTGTAATTATTAGAGCTAAGATGTAACTGGTATATGTTTTTATTTTTTAACAGATATTTACAAATTTGGCAATTAATGTCTACAAATTATATTGATACAAATGATTTATCTTTTTTTTGGACATATTTGACATTTTTAACTAAAACACATACAATACTTGTTTTGTTGTATATTTAAATGGAAGTAATATAAATTCGAAATCTTTTTTTCGTCTTTATAATATGCTGCTAATTTCAATAATATAAAAATGATTAATTTTGTTTTTGACGAAAAATATTTTTAAAAAATTATAGATTTATAATATGGAAGTATAAGACTTACTAAATTAAACAGTAACTTTGGTTTTCTTATTTAATTTATTTTAAAATTCAAAAATGTTTCTTCATCACGTTCACTTAATAATGATTATTCAGCAATTATTAGGAATTTCAGTGTATATGTATTATAACCGTTTATCGATATATGTTGAACATTTTCCAAATATATAATACAATATATTTTACTATATTATATTACACATTATAAATCTTAACACTAGCACTTCATTAATATTGATTTCATAATATTTTGTAGTTTGTAAAATAAGTAAATATATGATAAGTATAGGATTAGGTTAAATATTACAACTATTTTCTATTTTATGTTACACTTGCAATTAAATTCCTTAGTTTATAAAGGTATTGACCACTAGATACCTATTCGTTCAAATTTCGATTCAGATGTATCAACATTAAAAAAAAAAAATAACGATTTATTTAAAAATGTATAGTAAAAAAAACGGTGTATTTCATTTGAATAAAAGATGTTTATATTTGATACATACTTTAAATAGTATGGAAACCTATGTAAAATAGTTAAGAATTTGAATAAATGGTCTAAACTTTAGACTCTGAAATGTATTAAAAAATTCTAATAGTCAAAATTTAAATAAGTAGGTATATATTATTGAAGGATGAATCACTCTGAATATGTATAGTATGTCTACTCGACACTCGTGTAGTAGTGTCTACAGTGAGCTGTAGTTACATAAGAGTAATACTTACCATCTATCAATAACTGATGTATGCTGCGACACTGCAGTATATTCATTTGTATATTCAGTATGTGCGTGTGTGGAAAGATTCAAAAATATGTTATAACCGTTTAGTATTTACGTTGTATACCTATAGACACATAACAAACGGTTGTTGTCCAGGACAATTGGTCTTGAGTCTTAATGACCTTGTTTCATTCGCCGAAACCAGAATAAAAGGGAAAATGGCTGACATTTTTTGATTATTATTTTTTTCGAAAAATAAAAAGATCAAGAAATTCAAAAATCTGGTTGTTACGATTCTTTAAAAAAAAAAATATGTTTAATTATTAAATATTATACCATACACGGTACGAAAATTACGAAAAATTTAAATAATGTGTATCAGTGTAACTATTTGGTGTTTTAACGTAAATAGGTAATAATTATTGTTAAACGTGACGCCGTAGTCACGGTGTATGTAGGTAAATACGAGTGGTACGTCTGTACGCACATACAAATGTATATGTTAACAATATAATATGCCACTCGGCGTCCATGTGATTTGGTTATTTTGATAATAACAAAAATCAACGATTTTCACCGAGTGTTCGGATGATTCGATTCCCCGATGGCACTGTCAATGATAGTGTCATATAAATTTGGTAATAAAACGGCGTGCAAAGGTCACGACGAAATTGATGCACGACCAAACAAAATTACAAAATAAGAAATCGATAATGATAATAATATTATATATTATAGAAAACATGTTTGGTTTTGTTTTTTTTGCCGACAGATATTGGCTGTGACTCGAAACCGACTTCCCTTCCCCCACCCCCGGCACCGGCTGCGGTGGCACGCACATCGCAGGTAATACCCTGCACACACACACACACACACACACACACACACACACACGCACACACACACGCACACGCACACACGCACACACGCACGCACACGCACAGGCAAGCATAATACACGATATATACGCATATTGTCTGCACATCGTACACCGGTGCACCGTATTATAGAGTGGCGGCCAACTGCGTCACCACCGTAACGGAGATGGTGCACCACCAGATACGCGCGGGCCACTCGCCCGCGCCGCGCAACGGCTGCGACGGCCCACCATGACTTTTGCCAAAGATGGCGAAAGACAAGAAACCGGACAAGAACAACGGGTCGAAAAAAGGAACGGTAACCTGCGAACGGACATACGTTTTGGACAGATGTTTACGAACCGTTAACCAGGAATCCCGACGCATGTCGCCAAACAGCCCGGCCGCGATACGAGTTTTAGATTTACCATGCAGACATCAGAGGAGAGGGGCGGTCCGCGACAAACGGACCGTTTCGCTTGATCACCCTCGTCCGGCGCACCAACGCTCTGATAACGCATACGTCGAGACGTCGTTCGTGGACGGTACCGTTCCACTGCAATCGCAAGGCGCTCCCGCCGCGTCCAGCTCATCGGCATCCTGCTCATCCGCCCAGCACGCCGCGTCAGGTTCCCGCGAGCCCACTGCCGCCGACGGCGGCCGCCCCGCAAACCAACCAGTGACCGCAGACATGGATTCGTCGGCCGAACCGCCGCCTCGCCCCGGCGACGGCATCATCGACGAGTTTCCGGCTTACGTGCCGTGGAAGGCCGAACTGCAGGCTGAAAACTCGGCTTGCAACGTGTGCCACAAGTGCCGGTGTCCCACGTGCCAGAAGCTGTGCAAGTATCCCGGCATGCGCGTGTGCGGCTTGCTGGACGTGCGGTCCCGGTGCGACGAAGCGTGCGTCGAGACGACAACGGTGTGCGTGCCGTGCATTCAGAAGACTGCCAGGTGTCCGGCCGCCAACGCCGCCAGGGCCGAGGCCGTGGCCAGGGCCGAGGCCGCCGCAAGAACCGGGGCCGCCGGAGCCGGAGCCGCCGCGGACGGCACGGCCGCCACAGACGCCCCGGACGGCGTCGGCGAGCCGCGGGCGAGGCGCACCGGGTCGGGCAAGTGCCGGTTGCGTTGGCTGCTCTGTTGCCTGTGCTGCCCGTGCCCGTGCTGCGAAGTCGACGACGTCACCGAGTGCGTGGTCGGGTGCCGCGGCAACGTCAACGTGTCCGGTTGCGAGTGCGTCGATTGGGAGGCGCTGAGGCGGAACAACCGCCGCCGGGTGAACGCCGCCGCTGCAGCCGTCGCCGCGTCCAGAGACCGCCGCCGGTGCCGCGACAACCACTATTACATAACGGCGCTGCCGCATTTGGCCAACCCCGCCACAGCCGCCACAGCCGCCGCCGAGAAGACCGCAGCCGACGGGGAAAACGTCGGCACCGCCGAGAAGAAAAGCAAATTGCGCAAATTCTTACGTTTTTAGACCAATGACGTGTACACGTAATGCCGTGTATAGCACCAGTGTCTCCGACGAATACTCCGGCAAGTACAATAGGCGTATTTTTGTTCATATTATTCCGTGTATGTTGTTCTATATGTACATAAAATTATATCATAAGAAATGGTACGAAAGCATTATATTCTAAATTAGTATAATTATTGTAATATTAGAAGCAGTAGTGGCAGTAGTACTAGTACATAAGTAATAGTCAGGGCTTGAAATCGATAAAATAAAACGTTAAAAATAATTCTTACTAATCAAAGTTCGTATCGAAATAATAACCGTTCTATAATTACATTTTTATTTGAAAAACTTAATTAAAATTTAAAATTCAGCAGTATCCAACACACACACACACACACACACACACACACATATATAATATCGTTCGTCGATAGCTAATAAAAAATAATAATTTATATTCCGTTTCCTTAGGTAGAAATCGAAATTAAAATCGTATAAATGTAAGTGATTTTTTAAATTTAAAAATAATTCGTATTTGAAATCTAATTACAAATTTAAAAACAGTTAAATCAATATTGCGGAACAAAAATAGAAATCAACGTTATATTTTAAGTTGAAATCAGAAAAAAAACTTCAAATGTGCAATAAGCAAAAATAAAATTAAAACCGAAAAGTTTCATTCCGATTTCAAGCCCTGGTAGTATAGTAGTAGTGATAGTAATATGGTCGTAAATATTTATAATCTACATAAGTCACTATCTTAAATTGTTATTAGGTATGGTGTTTTTATTATTATTAGTCTGTATTTCAATAATGCAGATATTATTAGTTTGCAGCTGCAAATTTTTTCGTGAAAATCACACGAATGGTCCATTTTTGACTTTTTATTGTGTACATTCCAATCTATATGCCAACGATTTTTACCTTCCACAGACACCAGTCCACAACTGATCCAAGCAATCCATTATCGTCGTCTCAGTTATCATATCATATACGGCCAGTCCATTAATTTATTCATCTCCATAGAGTCCTTTCGTCTGACATTTTCTCCAGTACTTCTTCATTAGGTCACCATATCCGCCAGTCTTATCTCAGACACTCTTCTCAAGTAGTACCACATTTCAAAAGCTTCCGTTTTATATATTTTTTCTACTATACTAGGTACTTGTTTACCGCGATCTTCAAGTTCCACACCCATTGATTATATTAGCCGTTTAATTAAATTAAATTAATTTGAGCCTTTGAATAACCTAAATAATATCACTAACCTGTCTCACTATAAATACCTAAATCACGAGACGTGTCGTCCTCGCAAAAACCAAAACGCACACTACAGAAAGTTTGTCTAGTGTTTTTTTCGAACTATTTCCGTGTAGTAAGCCCACCTGTTTTAATATGATCAAATATTGATTAAATATTTTTAATATTATATACCTACGAGCTGCAGGTATCAACATAATATATTATCAAATTTGATTTTGATTTTTGTAAAAATAATATTACGTATAAATTATGCTATTCGATAACATAATATGTCGTTTATCCAGCTTTATATATACGCATAATATACATGTTATGTTTTAATAATTATAATAATAAAATATACTTATAATGAATTAATCGTGTACAGACGTCTGAGTATCTAAATTAAATTATTATTCGTAAATTACCGATATACTTAGATTTACTTCTTGTATTATATTATATTATCATATTATTATATCGCATTACTTCGCGTCTATTGCAGATTAAAAATAATATATTATTCATACCTATAATTGTACTCGTATATTATGAAATTCAAAACATTATTACGACATTATTATCGTAACAATTTTTTTTTACAACGAATGTTGTCGCGAACATCGACGAAAATGTCTCAGTTAAATTTTTTTTTTCGGTATGATTTAATTATTTAATGATAATTTCGGAATGGTATAATTTGTATGTGATGATATATTATAGTCATTTATCCCATGTATATAAATGTCATAATACAAATAATAAATATCTTATTATAATTTAACTACCTATGAAATAAAAAAAAAAAAAAAAAAAAAAACTAAATAAACTAAAAACTTAAATAAACTACCTACCTTTATCATAATTATTAAATGTAAATAATATTATTAAAATAAATTGTTAACTTTTTATTTCTTTTGATGTTGATAATAAACCATTGCGACATACCGATATAAAAACGGAACCTATTAATTGTATATTATACTAAAAAACCGTTGAAATTAAAATTAATAACAAATATAATATCTATCACTTCTATACTATAAGTATTCTATCTATACTATAAGTACAAGCACATTAATAATAATAATATTACACCATATTATTGTACTCATCGTGTGTGAATGTATTCACATCGTATTGCATGATAATAATATAACTATTGATTTTAGCTAACTGTTATAATATTATATTACGTCTTAGACATAAAAAAAATGCGTATTTACGCCTATATGTGTGATTTTTGTTATTAAATTTCGAATTATGTGTATAATCGTATTTTTATTATTATTATATTATTATTTATTTATTATTAACTATTATTACTACACTATTATTATTATTACTATTATAAGAATCGTTATTTTTGATGTCTGCGGTCGGGTTGACATAATAATAATATCGATACCGTGGACCAGCTGAACAGCATATTTTATACTTCCAAATTTCCGCCATTTGTCGAAATTCGCTTATAAAATCGTTTATTCCTCGGCGACAGAAATTATTATACCGCGTGTTACAAACATTGGCACCGGTGTCATCATCGCCTCGGAAAACGGGTTGCATGAAACCCAGTATTATGTTTCCTTGTTCGTAAAATCTGACGTAAAATGCAAACATTTAATTTGCACATACTTTTAACGTTTAAAATACGTTACGGAATCGTAGCTCGGAGTCTCGGGAGGTTCGGAAAATCGGCGCCCCCTCCCTCGACCGTCGCGTGGAAGGATTTCGGCCGTCCTTCGATTATTTAATATTGTTAATACCTACGATTATTAAAATATTACTCGCGTCCGACTGTTTTGCAGGTCCCATCGAGCCGCGAACCGTCAGATTTACCTACGCGTAATCGTTATAATTAATGATGACATTCGAATATTTACGTATTAGTAATATGATTTTGGTCAAACGAAATGACCGAATTCTCTGTGTAGAACGGTTGTCCCGGAATCGTGTCCTCGGTGCCGATAATACGTCATTATAATATTGTCTTTTGCGATTCCGCGATGGCACACGGCACAAACGGTCTCTGAAACTATATTACTATTACTATGATAATATAGCGCGGAACACCGAACGAATTTATAAAAAAAACAGACGAGTTTATTCGCACCGAAATACTTATCGTACTGGACATCGCGGATGGCCAACATTCCTAAATATTACCATAAACAATATTATAATTATTGTTATTATGATTGATTAAGCCGACCGGAATGGTACTATTATTTTCCTTCTCTGAGCGATGTTCTCTCTCCCGAACCCGATAAACCTATAGTGCGCGTCTATTTATACGGATCAATTATTATAAATGTTATACTATTATATATATATATATATATATATATATATATATATATATATATATATATTATTATTATTATTATTAAATTGAATGTTTTTAAATGTTACTCTCATATTATACAGATACTATATATTACGCGCCTATATTATATACTATAGATATATATTATTATTCATTGTTTTGGATGTCTTATTCCATTTGAGGAAAATATTTTATAGAAAAATAATATTTTAAACACAAATATTAATGTAATTTATTTATATTTATTGTGTGGATTTTTATACCACGGGCATGCGCAGATATATAGTCAATGCTATTATTTTACCTACTTACAATATTATACTAACTTTCATTGATCAAAGACCAGTGAAAATGTAATAAACTTATTTTACAGTTCCGCCCTGCTATATTTAATAATTAAACTAGCTTGTTAGATTCGAGTTAACGTTTATTTTCACGTAATATTGATTAATCTCAATTGTGATGGATTTTTATTCAAAAACAATTAAAAAAAAGTCATTCATCATCAAATGCTTGGTTTTAAATTCGCAGTATAGTGATGCGCATGCTTATGGTGTTGGTTCGTGTTATTTATGATGATAATATGATCAAATATTGTGATAAAATATATTTGATGTTTATGTGTTTATTATACAATATTATTATAAGTGTATGAATTAAACGTAATGATTTCTCAAAAATCTACTTATAGGTAACTATTTCTATGTTAACGATCGATGGTTTTTTTTTCAATTTCACTATTTAATTATCATAATTTTTAAGACTCTAAAATATCAAAAAAAAAAAAAAAAAAACCTATATGTTTCTAAGACTAAGTATCGGCATTGGTTAGGACCGGATTGTAAGCACCGGTTTATATTATTATTACTGGCTACTGCTGATCTATTTCTAGTCATAAATATTATTCAAAATATCAATACAATAAATATAATTTTTATTACTTGGAATGTTTTTATTTAATATGAAATATTTTTTGTATGATTTAAGTTTTTTTAATTTTTGAAGTGTCATAAACCTATTATACACGTTTTTTTTTTTATTATTAATTTATATTCAAAATATAAAGTTTTCTCTTTCTCACTCTCTCACTCTCACACATTTACTCTCTGCTCGATATATAAGTATACTTATGTTCAATTAATTTTAAACCATAATCAATTATTATTACGAGAAAAAATATGTAATTATATTCTTAATGTTATCGAATCAAAATAATGTGTTGATGTTTTTGTACTTGAATCTGTCCCGAAAATTCATTCAAACTGAATTCTAGCATCAGTAAATCACTACATGATCGTACGATATTGTTGTGTACGTGCGCTATCACAATGTCACATACACGACGTGGTATCGACAACCTGTGGACTACTAAACATAAAGCACGACTACTCACAACCGTGTAGGGATATTATTATATTGTCATCATATTATTATCAACTGTGATGATAATAACAATATAATATATATATAAATATACGTACGGCGGAGCACACGACCCGACACGGAGTGTACACATATGCAGGTACACATTTTGTATATTATAATATATTATATACACATTCCTATAAGCAGCAACCACGTCGGTAGATAGGTAGGTAGGTACCTACATACGACAACGGACAACTCGTGTCCTGCATTGCAATACGGTATAATAATATGTTATTATAATAATATACGTGTCGCATACGACGGCCACCCGCCTTCGTTTTTATCGCATACAAATATAGGCACGGGCCGTCGCGACAAGACGAATGGTCACGACCAATTGATTATAATAATATACGCGATTCCGTGTTCCGGACTTTGATATCAAGGTATATGATATCATGCCTACCAGATACCACGTTCGCGCAGCCACTTGTCGAAGTATATTGTATATTATATAATACGCTTTATATTATACCGTGCATAATTGCAGTGTACCCCGCCTAGAGCGGAGGGTTGTGTACGATCATCTCTGCTATTGCTATACAATATATTAGGTTCTATTGAATTTTAAACTCAGGGTTATAATATAAAGGTACTCCCGAACAAAATGAATTCCAAAAACTCAGAATAGAAAATACAAAAAAAAAAAAAAAACCAGAATATCAGTGAAAACTATAGATTATAATAAAGTAATAATAATAATGGACATTATTACTGGAAGACACGAAATACATAAAAACCATATATTAGGTACAATTTTACTTCAGTTAAAAATAAAACATGAATATTATTGAAAATATTATTAATTATTTCCACTCCTGAATATTTCATTTCTATAATGCAATATAATTCAAAATTAATTACTTATACATCAGGACTTGAAAATGCACAATGTAGTCAGTTAAATCAAAAGGCATAAGTTTTAATAAGCTTTTAACTCATTGTATTATAAAAGAGCTAATACAGATGAAACACACACAAGACTTAGACATTTCCATTGCGAAGTAAAAACTCCTATCATATCTAATTGTAATACTCATTTAAGAACATAATATTAAATTATTTTTTATATACCTGTAGGAACTTTCAAAGGTATGTGTTTTCCTGCTACGTACATTACATCGTGTAGGTACATAAACTTAGCCTCACTCTTGAATTTTACACTTAGACACCAAAATCCCACTCAACATATTTGTCGACTATTGGTAGTACAATAGTTTCAATGCAAGGTACATTTTTTTTTTATTTCAAACTTCCGATTCTGGTTTCAGTACTCAGTTATTTAATTTGAAAGTTCTGGTTGCAGTTTTGCGTTTTTTTGAAATATAAATTAACTAGAGTTACGATTAGGTTTCAAGCATTTATTTTTTTTTAAATTCATTTTTAATATCTTTTTAATATTTCAAGCATACATCAAATAATTATGTATCAAAACAAAATATAAATATAGATAGCAATTTCAGTTTTATGAATTGATGATTCAGAAATAAACTGCTTTAAATAGAAATAATATTAGTTTACTCCAATTATACCTGCCCGAAAATATGATCACGTAGATAAAAAAAAACTAATAGTCATCGTAAAACCAGACATTCATATCATTTAAAGATAATATTGGTTAGTGTGTTACTGTTTTGGTTCTGGTAAGGTTCTGGTTTTCAATATTTTAGAGGATTTTTGTTTTCTAGAGCCGAGTTTTTTCTGTTCGGTTTTGGTCACTGGGTCACTGGTCACAGACGTCCGAAATATCTTCACAAAAACGTCGTCGACGATCTTGCATGGATCACACGGAGCAGCAGTGTATAATATAATATTTTTTATTTTATAATGTATGTTATTTCTTTATGTACCCCATAGTACACTAACCACATACTTGCAGGGTGGATGGACTTCCAGCTGCTTTTAATATTATAATTTGTAACCAGCATGACGTCACAGTATTAACCAAAGGTAGGCAAGTGAATGAAAAAAAAAATATCTTTAGCTAGTTAAGTTAAGTCAGCTAATAGTTAACAGGTAACATATTATTTAACTCTAAAAATTCAAAAGTTAGTGAATGGAGAAAATATTAACTTAATTCAATTACAAAGAAGCTAATTGTATTTTTTAATATAATCATCGCCTGGGTCACACATAATACTATAATCGTACTACTTTCAATTGTTTTAAAATAATAACTAAACATCTCGTTAAAAATGCATAATATGCTATTCATTTTTAACGCTAATTATATTTTTAGCTTTAGTAAGTTTAGAGCGTTTAGACAATTTCACGTTTCTGTTCTCTAAACTATTAAATCGAAGAATATTTGTATGTTTCCATATAGAATCATTGCATAAAACGTAATTAAAGAAAAAAATAAATAATTAATTCGCTTTAATCGTGTACAGCAGAATACAAGATAGGCCTTAATACGATTTTAACTTGCCATATAATTTTTAAAACCCACTGTGGAAAAGTCTT
Organism: Pentalonia nigronervosa; assembly: GCA_014851325.1. NCBI lineage: Eukaryota > Metazoa > Arthropoda > Insecta > Hemiptera > Aphididae > Pentalonia > Pentalonia nigronervosa. The sequence goes on along the minus strand of JACXSJ010000945.1, from coordinate 111,005 downwards.
AATTATTTCAACGAATACTGCTACAACTATGATTGATAATATTGAAATCAGAAGTTTTTAAAAAAAAAAAAAATTGGCTTTAACTTTTCAACGGATTAGTGCCAATCTCATGACATACGCCGTATTCTAAAATACGTCGTTGTGTGGTTTAGGCATTATTTTTAATGAACCGTAAGTAAGATGCCGACATGCGTAAAGCAGGAAAAGTCGGTTTTTACCGCTGCTAACCGGCCTCGCGGATTCAGACTTTTTAATCCGTCCTAAGGTCTAGGTAATTGTTGTTATTTATTATTATTATATCGTTGTGGTATCGCGACGACGACCGAGACGACGACGACGACGACGACGAATGGGCCGATCACTGACCTCCGACTACAGAACAACGGGACGACGAGTTGCGCGCGCTCACACACACACACACACACACACACACACATTTGTAGCCACAGATACTTATCTACACACCGCGTACAACCGTCGCAGGTACATATTATTTATATATATATATATATATATATATATATATAAGCCAACAATAAAATATTTTGTAATGTCATAGGCGATGGTAATCAGCTAGGCCTCGGAACTATCGCAGTCGATTTCCCGACAAATTTTCGTGGTGCGATATGACCCGGGGCGAAATACAAAAACGTATTTCTCTCGAGATAATAATAATATAATATTCTATTATTAAAATATATGGCGCAATGAAACTATATCTGCGCACGTTATTCCACAGAGTAATATAATATCGCAAACGCGTTCAACGTTTTATCGTTTTGCACGTATTTTGCGACTCGATTTTTTCGTATATTTTTGTTTTCGCTATCGATGCACATATTTGATTAAAACATAATATTATATAATTTATCGCCGAGTACGTTTCTGAGAACGTTTGCGCATGCTGTCCCAACACGCGTTTTAGACATTTTCCGTTCCGTTTGATTGTCTCAAATTCATATTATTACGTAATCAAGTAAGTAAATTAAATAATCGGACAACGACCGATATAATATTATTATCTACAGTAAGCCTACTTAGATCGCTAATCTCCATCAAATATGCAAAAAACAAAATTAGAAATATACACTGATATGCGGTGGTTTAAATAGTGAAATCAATTGAGACCGAAACACACCGAAAGGTTGTTTGTGAAAACCTTTTGGCGTGAAAAGCAATTAGTCGGGCGACAGTCATATTATTATAATAAAGTCGAGAAACCTAATTTGCATACGAAATAGAAAAAAAAAAAACACGAAATATTGATCGAAGCGTTTTTATTTTATTTATTTATTTTTTATTTTTTTGGTTTTGACTATATTATAAAAAAAAAAGGTTTTCAACTTTGAAAAACCTAACAAAAATAATATATTTTAATGTTGAAAATATCTTTTTTTTTTGTAAAAATTAAATCAAACGAAATAAAAACCGATACGGTAAAGAAATATATATTGTGTATGTTCTTTATTGTGTATACATTTTATGGATTATGACTGTAGCTTTGACTGTAGTAGTGATTCTTTTTCACGTGAAACCGTTTTTTATATTCCTTTTTCAAGACACTAACTGTAAGTTACATTGGATTAGTATTTAAATATATTTAAGATTTAAATTTTTCTCAAAGTTTTATTAAAATTGCTTAATATATCAAATCCTTTAAAAAAGCGAGTGTGGCGTTTGTTAAGTAAATATTTTATTTTTTTACTCATTTAATACTTAGGTAAAATGTGAATGTGTAGTTTATTTAGAAATACATTATAGTTTGCAATCAACTAATATCAATGAATGCCTAACACTAAATTAAACTCACAAAAATAATTTTACAAAATATATTTTTTTAATTGAATTTCCCAAATATTAGCAAAACAAATAAATACGATTTAAAAATATTGATCAATAATTATAATAATTATAACAGTTATAATTCAATTCAAATATAATATACCATAAAAAATATTTAAGAAAAATACAAACTTTATGATAGATTACATTATGTTATATTTAGTTAATTTTGATAGTATATAAACTATTAAAATATGATAATGTATCAGAATATTTTGAAAAAAAAAAATGCTCATATACAAAATGTAAAACTTCGGAGTTTTATATATTCATATGAAATAGCTGCAAACAAATTTTCATCAAACTTAATCCGATTCTACAAATATGCAAATAACGCATTCAATAGTTTTAAAATATTTATAATATATTAGAAATTAGGTAATTGGTATTTGGTGGAATGGTATAATATTTAGACCGCCTTCGAATTTTTGGCATCACTATTGCGCTGATCTTCCGGCTATATCAGAATCTGTCAACATTATGTAGACACTTATGACGATATTACTGACATAGAAATATGTAAGTTTAATAATAGTAATACGATTATAATTCGTTGACTGTACATAGGTGGCATATAATAATGATATATGAGGTAGGTACCGATGAAACGGGTTATTTAATTTCAATAATGTTATTATATAATTGGCTGCAATATCCAAACATTTCGTGTCGATTTTACCCGGCAATCCTGCAGTAGTCGCAATCGCGGGAGTGTGCACGACTTACAGTTTTTTAAAAAAAAGCTATCAGTCGTAAAAACGTTCTTTTTAAACACAAATATTATTATTCTTATCACAATACGTATAATACCTACACGACCCGCGACCTTTGCGTGGGGCCTATGTGCGTTTGGATTTTTAAGGGCACGCGATGACCAGCACTCTCGTGGAGGATCATCGCCGGACTTAGCTGGCACACACGCAGTCGTGGTACGACGGTGGTACGGCGGTGGTACGATGGTGGTACGACGGAGGCGAGCAACCACCGCCGTGGACGGAGCGACCGGTGGACGTTGGTGCAGGTCGCGGAGGGCGAAAGTCGCGAATTTTGTAGCCCTTGTCCGGGTCCGCTGCTTCCGGCGAAGCCGTTTTCCTTTCTTCTCGGCGACACGAAACTGCACGATTGTTATGTTAATAATACATTGTTTTCCGCGTTAATCATATACAATGTGCGATTTAATCATATCTCTATCATATTTTATAAATATTGTTATATAATATGCCATTTAAATAATAAATGATTCAACCGCATTGTTTAAATTAGTTTTTTTTTTATGTTGATGTTTACAATATTATATTTTATATTATTAATATCCGAGCAATAAGCCCACACACATACAACACATTATTCTATTTTATACATTTATTTTATCCAAATCTTTATTCTATGAACACGCATTTTAATATATTAATACATATTATATTGCATATAGTCAGTTTTCGAAGATTTTTGGATTGCACAATAATAATAATTATTATACGCACCAATCGTAAAAACGAAATAAAAAGATTTATCACGAAACTTTTTCCTTATCATATTCTTTTTACCATCGAAGTACTTGCGAATTTTTTTTACAAAAATATCGTTTTCTTTCATTTTTAATATTATAATATAATCGTCAAAAACTATCAAAAAATTACCAACCACAGTTATCAAAAATGACGTATGGCTTTGTTCTTGTCGCGCACGAGAGATACGCAAAGTACAGCAAACTACAGTATGGCGTATCGGCTATACCATAACTCTGGTAATATTGAGTCGATTTTGGGTTTATGGACTTTTCGAACTTTCGAGTAGCGAAATGTACCTCTGACCCGTATGCATCGACGATGCTATTTTCGGCGGAGATCGACCATCGATCGCATCGACGATGCCACCAATTAAGCACACGCAGGAAGTGATATTTCCGTTCGTCGTGGTTTTTTAACTCATCGATAATAAATGTTTACCACGTTTTGCGTGTGCGGACGTAGACCGGAAACGATCTATGGTAATTTTACACAAACACCCGCAGTGTTGAAGTGGGTGTTTTGCGGACTGGCCTGGATTGTATTTTTAAAATTACCACTTAAATGCCTCACAATGAACACATAGTTTAAAAACCAATACTTACATTATAATAGCTGAAAAGTATAAACGTTTAAAGCTAATAACGCATATATTTAAGTCGCATACGCGAATCATAATACCGATATTGAGTAAATTACGTGTTTATTAACTTACAAAACAATTATTTTATTCATAATTAATTTAAATATCAACATATTTAACTTTACAAAATTGCGTTTGTGACACCACAAGTCTTTTAAACTGTGATAACTGTGAGCCATTGGACTAAAAAAATTCAAGTATTGAGGATATCTTCGTATACAAACTACTTCAAACAAGTAAAAAAAAATTTTTAGTTTCTACCTATATCAAAGCATTACGTAATTACATTTTTGAAAAAAAATTTATGATAATGTTACATTATTTAAACTATAATAATATTAAACGATAAAGGCTGTATTGTAAAGAACACTGAAATTCTCTCGATACTCAAATATTATTTTTCTTTCTAAAAGTAGGTAACTATTTAAAATACTACTCTTATTACTTAATTATTTATTACATCGATCGGTTTACTAGCGCTAACACAAAAGTAATGCATAAACATATCATCGTATCTCAATTATAAATTAATATATAGTTTATACTAATATTTTTTTGCATTTTAAAATATACTTAAAATGAATACAATAGTACAAAAAATATATTAATATAATTTAATAAGCGTTTTGATACACTCAAAACAATCATTGGATATAATTTATATTTTAACAATAAATTAGTATCTATTTGATATATCATACTTCATACAGTAAATTATTTCATGTCATCAACACTTTATAATAAAATAACTGTAAAAAAATTAATTAAAAACCCGTAATATATTGTATTTAAAATAAAACATATATACATAATACAGTACATTGTTGCGATAAGTGATAACGATTATAACGTACTAACATTGTTTATAAGTACCTATTTTCCAAATAATATAATACACGTCGGCTTTATAATTCACAATATCGTAACTCTTTATTGACTAAATTGCAGGACAGATAAAAATGTTTCATTAATATTTTTTACTGGTCTGATTCACAATTGTCGTTTACTTTTATTTTGAATAATTTTCAAGAGAGATTATTAACATTTCATTAATATTTATTGTTTTTTTTTTTTTTTGTAATAACATTAATATTATAATATAGCAACTTTGAATAATAAAAAAAAATGTGGTATCAATTATGATATTATATTTAATTATCACAATAATTATTCACAAATACAAATGAAAGAGTTACTTTAGACTCTCTATTTGATCGAGAATAGACCTCCGATTGAAGTGGCAATAATGTTTAACTATGATTTAAATTAAATAGTTGTAAAAATCTCAAAATCGAGTTTTTGGAGTTACGACAATATTGTGGATTAGGACGGCTTTACTATAACAGTAAAATCATCATAAAGTATCATCCATTACACACAATATGTCAATGTCGCCAAAATAGAAAGTTATGAGACCATCTCGAATCAAATTGGTACATGTGGAGACGGAGTCCTAGCTCGAGTATTATACGGGTTTGACGTCTCTGCGAAGTGTGGACACCTGAAAATTCACTCTGACCAATGTCACAATGTTATCCCTAAATTAAACCGGTGTTTTTTTTCTGTTTTCTTTTAATTACAATAGAGAGTGATAATTTTAAAGAGTTTTTTTTTAATTTTATTTACATATCTATTATACGTACTTATGTATATAGAAGTTATGATTTTATGACCAATGTGTTATAAATAGATACTTGTTAAAATATCGAATACCTACCTACATTGACATTCTCAAAAATATTTTTTTTTTTTTTGGAATGCGGCACTAAAAGTCTATGCTGTCATTGGAAAAATGACAACTTTAAAATGAAAAAAAAAACTATTTTTTCATAAAACAATTTTGCTTTGTACCCTATCGAATAATAATTAAAAAAAAATACTTGAATTTTTCAAAAAAGTTTTCACGCTTCCGAGACGATGAATGTCAAAAGAATCCCTTGTAATAAGTCCTATTGTGAATTCTACCATGACGTCGAGTAACAGGTAAGTTAATATGACGATCCACATCGTTCCGTTTCCCGAATTATGCGAACAACGGATCACTCCGATGGACTGTGACTTTATGGACATTGGAAATATTTTGCGAGGATATGAATTTGAACTCCGCTTTTCATAATAACATATTACAGATTTGTTGTCGAAATGCATTGACAAGTTTTTTATTACAAATATTAAAATGTTGAAGGTTTTCGACTTTTTCAATATTTTAATTCACCTTATCTATAGTTGATACAATTCTTCAAAATTATAAGTACATGAATAATTATTAATTATCTCAATAACTATTTAATAAATTTCTGTATGCTTGATCATTTTCAATACTAATGAAAATATTAACAAACTTTTTACAGCATCGTGTACTTTTGTTCATCATTATTTTACGTTGAAGGACAAATGATTGTTAAATATAACTGAAAGTTCACGATCTTGTAAGTATGATAATGGTTTTGAAATATGAGACTATTTTGTGAGCAAACTGCTACATAGTGCTACGACAAAGACCACATAATAGTAGGGAAAAAAAGTAAATTTTTATAATTTATTGATGTTTGTGATGGACGACCTTATACTATTTTTATATTTTATATAAATTATTTTACTTACTATATCTATTACACTGTAAGTTATTTTTAATATTGTTATCCTGAATATCTGTATGAAATATAATAAGTGAATAAGATTTAATCGCGATCGACACACACCTCGTACGAACATAGATAATTTAAACACTTAAAATGTAGATAATTTTTTTACTATCTTATCATTTTTAATATAAATGTATTGACATTTTACACAGCTCTATTTTTAGTCATCAGTGGTACGTGACTGATCTAAACACGATAGTAGTATATGAGAAAAACAAATTTTGGAAACCTGTAATATCGCACATATCTATTATTATACCTAAAATATATATATAAAAACTTAGATATTTACCCGCGATGCCAATCAAATTTTAATTTTATCACTTTAGGTTTATCTCCGCCGTGAGAATGCGTTTTTGTGTTCCTTCCCACTTGCACGTATATCGTTGCCACCGCAGGACAGGCTGCTATGCCACAGTAGTTCCAAAAAAAAAAAAAAATTTACATTATTTAATTTATTTGATATTTAGAACACAGGACCACTGTTTTTTCCTGTTTTAGGTATCTAACCCATAGCCATGGATAAATTATAAAAAAAGGTAAAATACGGTAGTTCTTCTTGTGGCTTGTGCCTATATAATATAGTCAGTTTCTACTACTTGTTACTGTTTAATAACCAAATTATATACTCATACATACAAATGTTTTAAAGCTCGTAATTTAGGTTAGACCAACGTCTATTACCTGGGTGCATCATATAAAAGCAATATACGTCTACTACTAGACATAAATATTATTTTTACTTAATATAATACTTATTACATAACTATTCTGATTTTAATTTAAAAACAAAATATACTTTCTTGTAAAACCATCTTAAAAGAGTATAAAATATGGTATCCTGGAACTATGGATTGTAACTAAAAAATCAACACGTCTTACATATTTATCAAACGCTTCAGTCAATTAGGTATACTCTACACAAATCCTTCATTTTAAGTTTCAAACTTTACCTTTCATGCTAGATATAAAATAAAAAGTATACTGCAGTACAAAATATTCCGCAGTATGCACAAACTTAATATGTCACACAACACAACAGAGCACTCGACGAAGGCCAAACTATGAAAGTAATTAAAACTTTTAACTAATACGTTGTAAACAAATTGTAAATTCAGAAATGTAAAACTTTTTATAATTTTTTTTAGATTCTGAGCAGAATAATAAATGTATTGATTTTACGACATGTTTTTTGTTTTTTATGTTTGTCATCATCTTTCGGGGCAGTAAAAATGGTTCGATTTTATTATTTCAACATATTTGCTGGTAGAAAAGTAAATTTAGTTGGGGTACTTTGGGAAGTCAAAAATAAGAAATTCCTAGTTTCCTAGTTTTCAAAAGCGTCAGAAAAAATCAAAAAAAAAAAAATATGTTGAAAACGAAGATTTTTACAAAAAACCAATTTTTGAAAAAATCGATTTAGTTTTATCGGTGCAACTCAAAAATGAATGATCGTAGAATTTTACATTTTCACCAAATGGTTGTATGAAAGTTTATCCAATCATAAAAACATTTTTAAAATATTTCGTATATTTTTAAGCTATTTATAGGCATGATAAATTTTTGATTTTTTTTTTTTAAATTATTGTCAATAAATAATATTTTGCTCTGTCAAGAAATTGAAAATTTAATACAATAGGATCATCATACGTTTATCTACTTTAAGCAAAGAAAAAAAAATTTACCAATAAGTCAGATTAATTTTTTATGAACTTATGAAGTTCAAATTCTTTTGACATTGGATATTATCTCATAAATTAACAATTTCTCATTGCATGGATTTATTATTTTGTTATTATTCAAAAACAAATAACTGTAGATAATTGACATTTATATCGAATATCGTTATTATCATCTTCTATATACCATATATATTTCAAAATATATTGACTCTTTTGAACTATAGGTGTAAGAAATGTTCGTTTTTTTTTTTGTAAATATTAATAAAAACATTTTTATAGTATCGAGCACCTTCAAAACTCAATACAATAGGTTCCTCATACATTTTTATAGTAGCAGATTAAAATATTAATAATACAAAGGCGCGATTTTTTTTATTTATTAGCAATTAAAGTTTAAATTTGGACAAAATTTATCATAGTAACTAAGAATAACGATTTTAGTTATTTTATTGTTATTTAAAAATATTAATCGCTTAAACTTTTAAAGTATATTATTGTACTTTATACACATAATGACGTATTTTTCAAATGTAATGTTTTCGGAAAAAAATAGTTTAACCTACTAATTAATTAAGTAAAATAAATTATTTTTAAAAGCAATAATATCATAAAATATACTTACTTACTTAGTATAGGCTATCTTAGCTCAGAATCGTTTTTCGTATATATTATAATATATTATATCATTGAATTCAAATTTATCATATACAATACAGTGATCCACTCGACACCTACAGTACAGCAAAGCGGTATTGTCCACCTTTTTCTTTCTTTTTTTATCTTATATTTATGTACATGTAAAACAACGTGAAATCATTTGACTGCAGACTAATAAACATTGTCTTAAAATAAAAAAATATAGAATAAATCGCTAAAACCATGCTGTATATGTCATTCAAATACTGTTTAATTATTGTTTCCTCTTCGCAGTGGCCAGATAACAGCGATTATTTATATATATTATTTACTTTTGTCACCAGTTTCAGCCCCCTTGATAGACTACCCCACACCTACCACATGCATCCACTCAGATGGGTAAACTGTCACGTTCGTATTTGAACATTTTAATTTTCATAATGCAACGTAGTTGTATAATACACATAGATAGGTCTTTATTCCTAATGCATATCACACACTAACCCCGCATGGACATTGCACCACGATAATAACGAAAATAAAACTGTAGGATCGTCGGCAACGATTGGGGTTTTCGAAAATATTATTTTGTATACAATTTAAGTTTAATTTAATCTCGTATCTATGACTCTTCGCGACGTGACTATATTATCGCCATTTTCTGGGACGTAATTCACGAATACCCAAAATTCACCTTATTAGTATACGTTATCTGGGCAAATTATTAAGTACAGTAGAACTTCGATTATTCAAACCTCCGTCATACGAACACTCTATTATCCGAATTGCAATTGGCGTTTCCGAACGTCACAATTTTTCGTCAAATGAAAATAAATAATTTTGTAAAAAAAATGTCATAAATAATATTTATTTATTAAATATATTATATTAAGTATATGTACTATGTTCCTAAATAATTAATAAAAATAAATTCTAAATAATGTATTTGAAATACATATAATAATAAAACTTGTAGTTTTTGTTTGTGATATGTATGATTATAATAATATGAATTAAACATAATATATCATATAATATGTATATATGTACAATGTATTCATTAAAACAATTTACAATATTCGAACTTTCACGTATCCGAACTAGATGAAGTCTCAATTAGTTCGGATAATCGAGGTTCTACTGTATTTAAGATGATGTCAGCGCACTTTTTGTTTTCTGGCTCTGACCCACGTGGCCACGTACAACATAGTCGATTTTCGTTCGGCATAACCAATTTTGTGTTGTTAGCTTTTATCTGAGAACGAATATTAACCAATAATTATTAAACTTAAAGTTAAAAACGTTATGTGTATTTGTACGTTGGACTATTTGAACTACGATATTTCAATTTTCTGGGATATATTTTAAATAATTGATAGCACTATATTATGATTATATAACAATATCAAAATCACTAATAAAAATATTAATAGACTGTGTTCAAGAAACGTTTTTTTAATTATGCCAGTTAACGCTTATCTAGAGTCATTATAAAAAAAAACCTTTAAAAATGAGAAGGGAAATGTATTGTAAGAAACTTGCTATAGGGAAATGTATAGGTATCCATATATAATTATATATATTATACTTCAGCCAAACGATTATAATATACGTATTTGAAACTTACCCAAACGGTGTATTAAACATATAATAATATTATTAGATGTAAGTAGATAATATTATCATTTATAAAGCTCTTGCAAACGATGTGCGATTTTAGGAATTTCGCCCAGGCCACCCGTTTTTGAGGCGTTTTCGCATACACACCTGTTGCCGAGTCATTCTATACATTATTATATATCGTTGTACACACACACACACACACACACACGTGTGCGCACGCAGAGAGAATAGTAAAAACGGACTTGTTGCCACCGAGCGCAGTTATATCATGTAATTATTATAATATTATTATTCGCATGCGGCAACGGGAACCAGAAAAATGTTCTACTTGAATAAGGCCCGTAGATCATAATAATTTTGTTATTATGCGGTATCACGCTATGATTGAAATAGTAATTTTTTTTTCGAGCACACAGAGTTCAAGTGTAGATAGGGACAGCGTAGGTATATAATATATATATATATATGCGTTATGCGTTGCTGAGCTCCGGGTCATAAACATTTATTATATTGGGCGTCACCCTTTTCGGTCGAAAAAAAAGATAAAGAAATACTATACAGTAATCATTTGCGTACCCATAATAATATAACGACTACCTATATAACGTGAATTATAAGAATATTGAGTGTGTTTTATGAATTAAATACTTGAAAAGTAGAATTTTTGAACATACTGTTACTGCAAAGTGTAAAACAAGAGAGTGAACTTCGGCCAAGTGATTTTAAAAATGACGTACGTCTCAAGACGAATCCTTATTTAAAATGTTATTATTTTTAATTTTAATCAGTTGTATTGTAATGGTATACTTTGATCGATTTAAGTAATAAAAATAAAAAAGTCAATTTATCTGGACGCCAATTATTTTGTACGCGTAATTTTTTTGTTTATACACACTTATAATTAATAATTATTAAAAGTACTTCTCCGTTTATAACATATAGCATGGTCGCCGCGTTAATGTATTAAATTTAAAAAGTAAATAGCAATGCTTATAATAATAATAATAATAATAATATATTGACTAGAATTTATATATACTCGCGATAGTATGTCGAACGGATTGCTTTTTAATCGAAAATTGCGCAGTTATATTATCAACCTTTTTTCCGTAGAAACTAAATAAATTCTACTCGCGTCATACATACATCGCACATTATATAATATAGTATCTTTACCTTAATTATTATTTTGATTCGCAAAAGCGTTGTAAACCCATAAATAATATACGACCGAGGGCGTCACCCGGAATCGCGTACCAGATTTGGAATTTCAAAATTTTTTTACGGACGGTTATTTTGGAAACGCGAGAAAAATATTGCGCAGTAGATAACATTTTCGACCTAACCGACGGACCGTGCAATAGTTTTGGCGCGCCACTCGTATTCTTGGGCACTGTTGACACTTGTTCGCGCCGCAAGGCAGCGGGCAACATATATACGCGTAACGTGTATACAAATAATATACAATATTATTATAACGCGCGATTTCTGCGCCCATATGAGCTACAATAACATCCACTTCCACACAACACAGTAATATTCAACACTAGAAAAATATCACGATATTCTTTTGTTTATGCGATACGATAATATTATACACGTATTTGCGACTCGGTTCAAACACAATAATATACAATTTTCATACTTATATATATATAATTATACACACGCACACATTGTGTGTGCGCGCAGTGTGCCGAGTGCAGTATGCAGTATGCAGTTTGTTCCAGCGTCCAGTGTGCAGAGTGCACGTACAACACGAAAATATATCGTCGGAACGGATTCGTTATACTTGCGCGCGCGCGCGGACACACACACACACACACACACACACGTTGAACAGCGATTCGTTTCTCAATAGTTGTTCGGCGGCGGAGAGGGGAAATAATAATGGGAAAAAATTGCACAGCACGTTCAATTCGCAAATCGCAGTCCTTCGTGGTCTACGGAATATGTCTGTAGATATATTATTATTATTATTATTATTATGTACATTCCCGTTTTGGAAATGCAGTGATTGCCGATGCCGATGTCTCCGGGTTATAGCTGAGAAGGAAATTATTACGACCGTATTATACGTATTTACATATTATGTATATGCGCATTATTATAATTTTTACTTTTTTTTTTTTTTTTTATTTATTGCAAATTTCGACCACCATATTATTTAAAATGTTTCTCAGTATAAAACTGCTTTATCAGATCAACGTCATTTTATCGCAATAAGACACGCGCATTACTTAATTCTTACTTATACAGTTATACGATTTTTTTTTTCGCTCGTTATTATTATATATAAATAATACGATAGTTTATCTTATTTTTCATAATTTATGACTACCTACCTACGAATTCATTAAATTGAACGTATATACCTACCCATGCATATTATATACATATTACATTATTATAATAATACGACTTTTTATTATTATTATTACAATATATACATATATTCGCTGAATTGACTAGTAATTAACTGCAGTTGATATTGAAATTGTTCAAAACTATAATAACAGAGAAATTATATTTGCGACGTATCTACTTTTTGCAATTTTTAACGTGACATACAATGCAGATGATATAATTTTCCACCTAGAGCATAATTCCCTTTTTCACCAATACACTTTTCCCCTTTCCACTAATTATCTTTTACATAATATGATATAACAATATTAAAAATTACAAGTTGAATAATAAGTTTTTTTTCTAGTTTCTTTTTTGATACGATTTTATTAAATTTGTAACATATAGGTACATAATAACAGTTTTAGTATTATTTTTTATTATATTAATACCGTAATATCGGTAACATTTTTACATGGACGAAAGTAATGGCTAAAAATTGAACCCAATCATGAACATTATACATATACCTACATTTAGATTTGTTTGTATGTATTAAACTAATTACATTTTTTGTTATTAATTAATTATTATTTTTTTTTTACTCTTACTATTTTTGATTATAATAAATTGTATTATTTTAATTAAATATAACTTATCAAATGGTTTTTAGAGGGAAACTGATGGATACGTGCTATTTCCAACGGGTGTTTTTTCTGAAGATTTTAATTAAACTTTTGAATTACAATTTAAAAAGTTCCAAATCCGATGGTTTAAGTTAGTTTTTTAATTTTAATTTTAATTTATACCTATACCTTCTTATTCTATGCGGTTGGGCATGAGTCATGTTAGGCAGTTCCAAAGAAAAAATTATAATTTTATCCAAGGGTATTCTTATATGATTTTAGAAAATATCCCTTTTGAGAGGGATATTAGCCCAGACCCCCTAATATATAAAAGTGCCTACTACTTTATACTACCATTAACTATAAATATTTGTTTGTGTGGTTGCTCCCCTCCCTTCTCCCACCTCAGAACTTTGCTCTGGATCCATGCCTGGATCAATAAAAAACTGATTAGAACAACTAGCTCCATCATTAAAATAATTATAGTTTTTTTGACTGAACGAAACTTTCAAACTTTATTTTGGACCCAATACTGTGTTTTATCTAATAATAGTATAAATGGAAATTACTGGTTTATAAAAATTGTCTGAAATAACACGATTTTGTCGATCGTTAGAAACGATGCCGTCAGAAATAACACGACACCGGAAACTGATATCTGCTGTAGACGACTGTAGTTATCCCATTTGGGGAAAACGGGAAATATACTTTTTTTGGGTAGAAATGGGTCATGAGATTTACCATATTTCATATTTAAGTACTCTCTTGTTACGTTCGAATACATTTTTTAACATTAAAACATATACCTACTTTTAAAACATTTGTATAAAAAAATATATTAAAATATTAATAAACGAAAAAAATGTGTTTTTATATTTGAATTGTTGTGTTATAACATATTTAACATTTTGTGGAATATTAATAACCTCTTTGATTAAACGCAGTATGCTTGTTAATAAATCAAAATCTATTTTCAAAATTAAAATCTATACTAACATCATCCTACTGTTTTGTCAAACGATATCGTCATGTACATCGTTTTGAATGGCTTGAAAACAGTGACCATAATGACATCATTTATATTTTGTCTGCATTTATGGAAATAAACTATTCATTCATACGGGCCACAAAAAATAAAAATATTAAACTGTCATACACTAAAAAACACTATCGTCTGTATTTTCCTTAACAATTAACTGAATTAACATACATAATGGATTTATTATAATAAAAAAATAATGAATGACTTTTATATTAATTTATACATATTATACATTATATAAATTATTAATTTATACATGTTATACAATATATAATGTATAACATATTATACTACTATTCGAACAAATTATTAATAATTCAAAAATATATATTAACCTTTAATACTTATATAACATAATTTCAGATACTTTTATATCACAATTATTAAAAAGTAACTTTTTCCATCATTTTGTTTTTAACTTAAACTAGTTTAAAATAACTCGCCTGGCCTTGACAGTTGAGAATAAAGTATAAACGACATTGCATAAAATATTTATACGTATACAATAGGTATACGCACGGACGTTGTGCCTCTACAAAATACAAATAATATAATAATATTACCTTTACGTAGGTATATAGCTTGTGAAATCGTACGATACGCGTCGCAAAAAAAGACAATCGTCGCACTCGGTGACTCGTTTTTATAATAAGCTTGTGCACAGCATCTCGCCATAATAATATAATATTATTTATACACGTTGTATAACTGAGTTGCAGTGATTGACGGAGAAAAAACGAGTGCGTAAGCCGCGCATATTGGCATACCGTGCACTGGCCAATGACTTATAATATAATAATATTATACACGGCGCGATTCTTTGAAAAGTATTATATGGCGGATGTCGCTTATGTAGGACTCGCACTTTGGGACCAGCACAAAGTCAATCTTATAACAATCTTATAACCGAACGAATCTTGTGGACGAAATGGGGAAAAAAAACAAAAATTTTAATTATTTATGAATTTTATTTTACTAGATACTTTGCTTTTACTTTAATCTACTTCAATGCATATTACTTTTTAGTAAATATATGAAATCAGATAATACAGTTTAATACATATTTTAATTTTGTATATAGGTAGGTAAAATTGATATGATGTATGAACATATTATTTATGAAAATAAATTGTAATTTTGTAAATGCGATAAAATGTGTTGTGCATACACACATTATAAGGCATGAGTTGAAACCATTATTACCCAACAAAAATATATAACTTTTCAAAACAAATTTTAACCAAATATGTTTATTTTTTACCATTTTTTTTTTTTTTGAAATTTGAGTCTTATAACCAAATTTTTTCTAATGTATTTGGATACATTCAGATCGTTCCAGACGATTTTGAGTCTAATAAACGACTGTACTTTATATCCGTAAGTTTTATAAACGGCGTCCGCTGTATTATAAACGCTCATTATCTGGAAAAGTATAAATGTTTTTGAAAATAATATTATTTTAACATAGAAATGAATTATTTTTTTTATTTTAAAAGACCCCCGACAACATTGGATCTATCGGGTGTACAGAGGATTTTTATAAATTTATGAATTTACATATTTTAAAATTTTTACTATACATTAAAATATAATAATATATTATGTACTTTTCTTAAAGGTTTTCTTAGATTGGAATTTGGCGGCAGTGATGAACTTGGGGATATTGTAGGTTGATTGAGGATGATTGTGTAATAGCAGATTATTTCAGCTATTGATTTGAGAAGATTAAAGCTTGTTCTTGTGTCGAGATATATTCGAAATTCAGTAAGTATGCGTTTGACGGTGACGTGGAATCCACATACTGTTGGAGGTTTTTTTCTGGCCATTAAGAAACTACTGTGAGAAATTTTAGTGTGATCAATTCTGAGTCTTGTTATAATATAACTACAAAATAGTTTAGCCATTTCGATAGCATACGTCCAATATTGTTCGATGTTGTGTTTAATTTGATTTAATTTTGTGGAGTAGGATGTTCAATATTTTATATACAATTATGAAATCATTATAAAACAACATTTTTAGGTACAACTTATAAGATTTAACGTTTAAATTAATTGACTAGTGAACCAACATTTTTCGGTGCAGATTTATGCCAATTTGTAATATAAGTTTGTTTCAGAGGCTTATTTTGAACACGCAAAATACTCATAACTATTTAACCAAACGTTTATATTTTAATTTTTTTATATGAAAATTCTCAGAAAAACGTTTTGGTTTGGAATATAAAATTAAAAATATACGTAATCATTCAAAAGAGCAGAAAACTTAAAAAAATTACAACTAAAAATTTTAAGATATTTGACTTTTTTTTTAAAAATAGTGCTTCGAAAATAATCGGTGTTTCTACAAATTACTTTTGCTAAAACAAATATTTTCAAAAAAGTTCATTTTTAACAAAATAATGAATATATACTATTAAAATAGAAAATGAGAAGAGTGTAGTATTCAAGTACTGAAATTGATAAAAAGAAATAGTAAAAAATATGAGCAAAAATAAGAAATAATATGTGAAGACAAAAAAAAATACCGTTATTTATATTAATTATTAGTATAACACATCTTTATAATTTTGCGATAAAACTTTTGAAATGTTTTTTAATCATATTTCACAGCGTAATAAATAAACTAATAAAAACTCTAGTAATTTAATTTTACAGAACTTGTAATGTTATAAAATATGAAATGCTAATATATTATAATAATAATATGATGTAAAAGTCATTTTGATGAAATATTATATTGAGCGTCCATTTTATGGTTGGAAATTTCTTAGTAAAAAATTCAAAATAATATCGCGTCGGTATATACATCTTTTTTTTCGGACGTGCCTAAAATATATTACATATCTAAGACGTTTCGAAAAAATATGCACCGAAATATAACAAATTACACTTTGTGAGATTGTGAACCAGACTACCACAGTCATGTACCCGTCACCCGTATAGGTACGAATCGTCTTAATATAATAAAACGTATTCGGAATAAGACACGAAAATCCTATAAATCGCATAGACCTACCTATATCGTACATAATAATATATGGTCCAACTACGCATTACGCCATAATCGTATTTGGACTTGCAGGACGCGTTCGCGATAAAATTATTACACATCCACACGGGGCGGTACTTTTCTAACAGTAAACACTATATTGACCTCGAAAAATATTAACGTTTTTAGAAATATATATGTTTTTTAAACATGGTTTGAGAAGTAATGTTAAAAACAGTATTTTTGAAAAAAAAAAAACTATTTTTTCTATTTATTATTAGATTTTTAATTATTTTGAATGAGGTCAAATATTATTTACCAAAAACATGTTTACATTTCCAGTAAACTTGTGTGTAGATATTTTGAAGAATCACCTATAAAATGTATTTGATTTAAAATAATTAAATTTTAAATATTTTTTTTAAGGTTATGATAATAATAATTATACTCTGAATCATACATTCTTAACTAATAATAATATGTAATATTTTATATTAACGATGATAAAAAAAAATGTCCATACACGAGCACGTGTGTTATTCTTATGAAGTGCTGAGCGAGGTGTAAATTTTAGATTGTTATGAATTGCGACGACTAACACACACCGCGAGCTCAAACGATATTAAATTTCTCGGTGCAAGATTGTACGAAAAAAAATTATTTTTTAAAAATTATAACATGTACAAGGTAATTTTTTTTTAACTCATGACACGTGTTTTTTTGATAAACACCGGTGTTTTTGGAAATCGATTACATTATTTAAACAGTCTGCGTCTCGGTAACTCAAATCTTGCAACTACAGCGAATTTATTGACGTCTTGGGACAAAATTAAATCCCTCTCAAGTGTACCTACACTATTTTTTTTTTCATTATCTCGATGATTTGATTTTATTTTTAAATTCCTTTTAACGTTTTTTTTTATTTGTTTCGAGGGTTATTGACTGTATACTAATTATGTAACTGTAATATATATATATATATATATATATTTATTTATTTTATTATTTTTACTTATATAAGTTTTATTTTAAAATGAAGCAATCACATTTTTCAATTTATATTCCGAATGAGAGTATTTTTTTTTTTTAAAAATAATGACATTTGATTAATATCAATTATACGAACAATATAAGTTATGTTAACAGGAATAGTCCCCTCCATCTACTATATACTTTAAATAGGTAAATAATTATAATTTATAAATAATAAACTAATTGGTTTTGTATAATATTAAATCAAAATATAAGAATTGAATTAAATTCACGCGAATAATGTAAAATAACTGTGCAATAAAAAATATGTTGAAGTAGTACCTAAGCATACGGTAACAAGTGCAAAACTGTATACAAGTTAGTACACATATTGTTTCAGATTACATACTCATATATTTTTTTTTTGTACACAAAATTAAAAATATTGTATGAAAAAAATAGTGCTAGTTGGCACTTCACAAAACGTCGAACTGCTTTGTGGTTAGACGATAGTGTAGTAATAATGTATAATATAATATTATAGTCGTGTGCACCATAACATTTTAATCTCTATGGGGCCTGGATTGTGTCGTGGATTTGTGTGATTAAGAACGACATTCATACGCCACTCGTAATCTTAAAAGTGAAAACAGTTTTTTTTTTTAATTTGCACATTTACCCAGTTCCCTAACCCATAATACAACAAAATCGTATTATCCAAATATTGTTTTACCGTAAGTGAGAATTTGTGTGGTTACTACAGTGACTGAGAACGAGATATTTTATGCGCCGCTCGCATTGTTATATCATCGACCCGCAGGCTACAATAACAATTTTTTTTTTAAATATCTTACACGCTAAAATGGGTGTAACGACGACCGGGGAACGACACATGGATTTATACTGCCAGTACATGATATGAAGAAAAAACAACGATTGTCTTCGTTTGTTATCGCATTCGTACCCTTTAATGTTTCGTTATGTTTTAGTTCGAGACAAAGATCAATGCGAGAACTTAATAAGCACCTAAAATATTAAAAATAAGGGCTTAAAAACCATATAACTAATAACTTCAATAAAATCATTAAAATAAGCTTTTACAAAAACCTAATTATCATATAATACGTCAACATAAATGCATTTTATATACGATAGTACATAACATAATAAGATAGTACTATTGCAAGCAATGTACAGAAAAAACAAAAAAGATTCGATTTTCGTTTTCGTCAAATCTATTTTTACTTATATTATTGAGATGGAGTTTGAGAACACCTAGTCCACCTATAATGGTGCTATTGGTGTATGACTGAAAACATTTAATTCCAAAGGTTCAACCTAATGTACCGCTCTGTTGTATAGTATGTGTCGAGTGGATCATTTTCATGGATGTGTTAAATTATATTATAATTATAATATAAACCGTTGTATACGAAAAACGGTTCTGAGCGAGAATGGCCTGTCAGCCTACATAACTAAGAGTATTCTATGATATATTGCTATTAAAACAATTAATTTTACTATAGTAGACGCCGCTTATAAGATTCACCCTGAGACCAGCAAAAAGTGAGTCTTATAAACGATTGAATCTTATAGACGAAGTGGGAAAAAACAAAGACAGATAGGTAATAAATAATTAAAAAAATATTCATTATACAGTTATGAATAATATGGTCACTTTTTATTACACATTATAATATGTATATCATTTTTTTAAATAATATAAATAATTTAATAACAAAATATTTAATTTTTATTTAGAGAAGTGTTCCGTCAGTTTTATGACAATTTTTTCTTTCTTGCTTTTGCTTCAGCAAACTTATCAATTAAATCATCGAAGAGCTATTTCTTGTTCGATTGAAAGTAACACCAGGCCACTTAGTCGATCTTGAGTCGTTGTACTTCTTAAATATCCTTTAATCATTTTTAGCTTTGAAAACGACCGTTCCGCGCTTGTAGATGTATCAGGAATTATCTAAAATAATAAAAGATCAGTACATACATCTGAGAAACTTACTGTTAAAGAATGATGTTTTACCATTAAAAGCTTCACGAAAACTCTTGTTGAAATAAATTTACTGATTTCATTTTTAAGAGCTGATCTTACAGTTAAAATTTCACTTGTAAATGTTTTTTATATGTCTTTATTCTATTTGTTAACTAACTTTTTAGCTTCGTTTAAAAGTACTAAATCTGTCGATAGTGTAAGAAAAGAAAGTTGTAAGCATGTAAAATTGAACATTAATTCGTGGAAACTTAAAAACCGACGATTAATTTGATTTATTAATATATCCAACGTTCAATAGAAAATACACTTACACGAAATAAACTTTCTGGACAAGTTAAACACTGATCAGTACATAGTTCGTCAAAATACCTTTTCACAATTCTACGGCATTTGTTTTCAAATTCTGTAGAGATGAACCAACTTTTAGCAATTATGTTTGCTTCTTTCAAGAGATCATTAATATTACATTTGTATTTTTTTTAATTTTTCATAGCAGTTTTTTTATTAGATTAGATGCGTTCTTTAAATCAACTGATTTCGACTGAAATGTTTTCAAAGTTAGGTTTATTATTTGTAAAATTTTACATTAAAAAACCAAAGTACAAATAAAGTTGTAATTTTCAATTTGTTTTTTAATCCCTTTAGCTTCGTTTTTCTCATATGGCTTAGAACTGCGAAGTATAATTTTTGTAAAGTTTTTTGAACTTTAGCAAATCTAACTTTAAGCGCGAAACTGCATTATAAGAACCAACCCATCTTGTTAGATTAAGATTTTTTATTACTAACCATTTTGACTTTTAAAGTTCTTAATTAAATCTGACAATATACGCCACTTTACTATACTATGTCAAAAAAAAAAAAAAAACAAAAACTCTTTGAACAATATCGAAAAATATTTTCATTTTTGATATTTCTTTCACAGCATAATTGATAACTTAAATTAAATTATGAGTTGAGAATGGACATACGCTGCACTTGGCTTGATATCTTTAATTCTTTTCTGTAAGCCGTTATGTATACCGCTCATATTAGATGCGCCGTCATAGCCCTGACAACGGCATTTACCGATAGATATTCTTTTTTTTTTTCAATATTCTGTATTATTAGTTTATACGGTGAAGAAGTGGATTGATTATTAACTTCATGAAATGCCAAAAAAGTTTCCTTTACACACATATTTTTGAGTTTCCATACTCATATTTTTCTATAGGTAACAACAATAACGGTAAATCTCACTTAACTGATTAACTTTAAAAATATCTTGTGTTGCATCAACTATAGTGGAAAAAAGAGATTCTTTAATATTAACTATCAACTTGTTTTCGACTTTATTTGAAATTAACTGTATTCAAATGATTTTGAATTCTAGGGCTACAGTAATTTATGTTATTATTACCCTGATTAATAACCTTTTCTAGTACTGGGTTGTATTTTGCAAGTAGCTCAAAAAAATATATATAATTACCATTTTCACCTTTTCCACTGTCGAGCTTTTCTCTGTGGCCGCGAAAAGGAAAGCTTCGCATAGCTAATATACGAGTAATATTTAAAATTCGTTCTAAAACCTGACGCCAAAATAATTTTTCTTTTTTAATATTTAACTTTAATTCTTTAGTAATTGTGTTATTTAAAACTCATTTTTTATATACTAAACAAGAAATGTAATGAAGGTGTGATTTGTTCGTATCTTTTAATGCTTTTTATTATGTGTTTCCAATCACAATAATTATGTAATCCAAATTATTTGAAAGCCAATGGATGTGCTATCTTTAAATATTCAACACGACCTATGATATGCTTTTTGAAGTATATTAGAATAATACAGCCATAAATATTCGATTTTTAAACCCGATTTAGATACTGTAAAATAATATTTTTTTTAAAAAAGACCTACCGTCTGAATTTTTAGTAAAAGGTCCCTTAGATTTAGGTTTACTATGCCCATTTTCAATTATGAACTGTTTAGTTTGAGCATCTAATACGATTTTTTTTAAATGTCCTAGATCTACCGGATCAAAATAAATTTTAATAATATTTTTAAAAATCATATCAAAAGATTTATTTTTGTCCATACCTTTAGATGAAACCTCAGATGAAATACTTGATAAAATGTCAGTGGTGAAGTCTTCACGTTCACTTGTTTTACTGATATTAGTACAATAGACTCAATATTAACCTCAGTATTAACATTATTAATTGTAACATCACTTTTATTTTCAAAAGGAACATTACTAAAAAAAAAAACCACTTATTTTATGCAGTTTTGATCATTTTTCTTATTCTTCCGTTTTTTCTGAACGCTTTTCATAGCTACTAGGTACTTTTTTCGACATTATCGGATCACAATATTTATTTCAATCAACGAGTGACGACTAACGACAGAATGACAAAATAATATCGAAAAACAACGGCTGTTTCAACCGGGCTGTATAATATACTGTATATTAAGATACCAAATCGAGTAATCGACAGACTTCAATACGGCTTCCTAGACTTGAGATAATACAGCTCTAAATATAGAGTGCGTTTCCTTGTTATTTCTGTTCCAGAATAGTCGTTATATATATCTATATAATATCGCAGACGCCGCGCGTATAAGGGCAAACGCTGCACATAAAATAATCTATAATCTACCTATAAGCGTGCATTAGTCATTTTTCCATAGTTATTAAATTTATTTTATTTTAAAGTGATTTAATTTTAATAGAAATAAACCAAAGTTTTATAATAATGGCGATCTGTTTCTTTGATTCGCCACATTTTTTGAAGGGCACTCCCTTCCTCCGGGACTTTGGCACTTGCCCACCATGCCACCCAATTGGCATGTTTCATGGTAGAATCTGGGTAACTCTAAAGTTTAAATTGTTCTCAAACTATAATTTAGACAGACATATGGAAAAAGATTTGGGGGAAACGATGATCGCCCTAGAATATAGCGTTGTATAACATTTCCTAGCAAATGGACAATATATATTGTATATGCAGTGTTGAATCCAGGTATACTTCAGGGGAGGGCAAGGTTTTACAGTTACCCATATTCAAGTACCTCCAGAAATTTTATTCGTCCTTATCCTGACAAATAAAACTATGAACAAAATGTATTTATTAAATGTAAAATACTCGATTATCTTTTTCTAAATTTAAAATGTCTTAATTGTTATAATTAGGTAATAAAAAATAATATAAATCATAATAGGTACTAAAATACTATGACCAATAAAAAAAAGTGAGCCCTCAGAAAAATTGTCTGGATTCAATACCGTATTTATATGATAATAATATCAGGTTATAGTATATTAGTATAGGTATGTATAATGTAAGGTGTAAACATATTATGTATAATAAAATACATTTTTAAGTATAGCTTGTTTTTAATATTAATCAAGCAGTTGGTAAATACTAAATGTTAAATATAAAATATCGATCTTTATATTGATTTAGATGTCTACTACGTCGCGTCGTAGGGGTGTTTTGCGTTTGCACTTAAAATTATTTTGTTACGTTTATCCTTTTCGTACATTGTTATGGGATACACATAAAACGAACCTTATCAGGGCCACAAAACAATATTGGTTAACATCGACGCTGTAGAAGAAAACGACATCCGCAAGAAGTTACGACCACCGACGACGGAAGACCACGGATTTGTAGTTTATCGTGACACATTTAATTCGGTCCTTTTCAGAATCACCATCTGTTAATCTCCATCAGTGATGAATGCGCGCTTAGTTAACGCCATTCTGGGTAAAGTTCAGAATAAGCGACTATAAGTTAAGTAACTCATCCTTGCTGGTCGACCCCTACCAGATATGTTTCTAATTTTTGGAAATTTAAATTCTCCCTTTCTTGTAAATAGGGCCCCGTAACCGCCTGGCTATTTGAAATATTAAAAAACCACCCGTACTATGGCACACTTAGTTAAGTTTGGCCGCATGGTTTCGACTCTCATAATTTCCCATCATCATTGTATATTTTGACTGATGTAAGATATTATGTCATAAGATAATAGTTTAATCATGGATTTATCATTTCACTTAGCAGACGATTCATCACTAATTGATGTTAAGTTTAAAGTTCAATTGAAGCCGTACCGTCTATACTGGCATCCAACGTGGGGTTCGAATCCACGGCCCGAGATTAAAAATCTCGTGCTCAACCGACTGAAGGTTGTAATAGGAAATACGTTGTACAAATCCAACATTCATACATTCCATTCGACAAAAAAGGGGTTATAAGTCAGCAAACGCGGAATGCAATATTATATACCTTTAAGTGATCTTCTCCAACAAGTAACGAGTAGCAGTTATTAATTAACAATGTAGGAAATGCTATTAAGTTTGTGTACAAAGTTCACATTATTTGGTTTTTATATTCAAATGCCAGGCCAATATAAAATAAGTATGTTTTACTTAATTCTTCGTGTTTATCAAAAATTGTGCACGTCTGTTAAATCGATAAAAAAATGTAAAACTAACTTTAAAACATTTTGGAATTACTAAAAATAAAGCATATGTCCATATGTTACTGTAATCATGTGAACCACTACAGTGTCTATTTATATTTTATTATATTATAAGTATCTAAATAATAAAATAATACTTGCGAAAAAAAGAAATGGTTTTAAAAATATAGTTATTAACTAAATTTAGAAAATTATTAAAACAATTACTATTAACAAACTAATAAGTAATAATCAAGACAATATCTAAGACAGAAATGTAAAATGATAAGTACCTAATTACAAATTATGAAATGTGACTAACAGAAACTATTAAAAATTTGGAACTCTGTACCTCAATGATGTATATTTTAACATACATCATTTTTTTTAACAATAGCCATTTTTTAAAAACGTATTTATAATTAAATATAAAATTATAAAAAATTCTAAACTATTAATAATAAAAACAAAATATAATAATCGATTATATTTTAATTTTTTTTTGCATTCAAACTAAAATATATCGATACAAAATATTTGGTAACATTTATAAACAGAATTTTCAAAATTTTTTAATTGTAAATATATGTAAAAGTAAAATGACTTAAATGTATTGCATAAATTAAAGGGTTTAAGATTTAAAAAACTTTTCATAACTATTTAAGAATTTTTTTTACTTTCTTTATACATTTTCGTAAATTAATTAGAATCATTTATAAATATATTCAATGATATATTATTTATTATCTAATTTTAATTACTCATAAAATTAATGCTTTAATGGAAACGTGTTATACAATGGTTGAATATGGTGAATTGTTTTCATGAGACACTATAAAATACTAGAGAACTAGCATAGATGTATTTGAAGCATTATGCTGTATAAGCCTCTTTATTTATTTGTAAGTATAAAAGCAGTCGATGAGTATTGCATATCTATTAAACGTTCAACACATGTACGTTTTCCTCTCTCCCACAAACAATTTTTCACAATTTTTTGTTTGCAAATATTTTATTTTTAGTACGTAACTAGTTTGAATTTGTTCGCTTCTACTAAGACACTATCCAACCACTATATTAATGCACCTTTACCAAATATTATCATTACCATATTACCTTTATCAAGTTTCCAATACGAAATTTGCATAGTTTTGTACATCTTTAGACGTCATGGCATATTAATTTTTTTATTATATATATCGGGAGAGAGAAATTATAGATTTTGAGGCAATATATAATATGCGATGATTTATAATATATAAGTTTTTATTTTCATAAAGTATTTCGAAAAAATAATATGAAGCTTGTTACATACGTTTTTTCTACCATTCGAGCCATATTTACAAAAACAGCTGTATGCTTTTATTTTGCAAAATATTATTTTGAAACCGTCGGTGCGTATTTTCAGTGCATGTTTCCTAGCTACGTTTGAGTGCATAAGTGCATGTATATTTCATGGTATTTAAGTGCTTTGAAACCACAGCCCTGGTTATGACCAATGTATATAGGTATTCATATATAATACTGCAATGTCATAATATACTGTGACGCTGACATTATTCTGCGTACTTACAATTATTATTTATAATTCCCGAAAAACCGAAAAGAGCACGTAGAATAAGAATAATTATGATACGCGCGTATTACATTATGTAGTCGTAATATTATACGTAGGTATATAATACTTGGTATACCTCACGTGGTAGGACGAGGGATGTATAGGTATACTATTTTCGTTGTTGTTGTGCGCTGCACAGGATTCGGTGACCAAAGTGTTTTGTTTAAAATATTTTCGTCGTACATTCGTGCGTTAAAAAAATAATAAAAATTTTCGATAACCGTTCGGTCGACTCAGAAGGCCGGTAAACGACCATAATAATAATAATAATAATAATAATAGTATAATATAACAACGCTACTAGGTAGGTATTTTATTATTATTATTTTCGTTCGGTGAGTCACAACATACAGCAAATCTTAAAACGATCGTAACTGCTATACAGGACGGGCCACCGTGTTTCTTTCGTTAGTTTCATAGGGAAATCAGAGTTACCTACCTTGTATTGCCTATATATTTATTATAACTTTTTTTTCCACGACGGTTGTCGATCGAATGATTATCCAAATCGGTCGCCGCAGACGTAATAACCATTGTAATATCAAAACGGTTTCAAGTATAATATATTATTATGTAATAGCGTTCAGTGCAAAACAACGTGATCGTCATGAAACACGGAGATGGGGTGATATTATTGGGGAAGGAGGACTGGGGTGTTACTGATTTAATGAGCAAAAAAAAAAAAAAATTCCAGCTTCTCTCGAACTAAAATTTTCAATTAAATACATCATATTCGAAATCTTGAAACTTCAAAAATTATTTTGTTTTTAAAACACCGTAACATTTTCTAACGTTTGAAAATATATTAAGATTCTTTATTGCACTATTGTTCGACTTGTACTCGAATTTTCGTCTTAATTTGGGACCCGCATACTGTTGACAACGACTGCCAGCTTGAAAGGGTTTAGCGAAGGTTTATGAGATTCGCCAGCTGTTTTCTGAGTATTACTTGTACTGCATACGATTATTACCCTGTTGCCAATCATCTATGATTAGTTTTATTAGCAAAATGCAGTCGCTATTTCATCACCACATTTTGAAAAGACCTATAATTAACAAATGATGTTTATTCTCCAACCTTACTTTGCCTAATTAACATTTAAGTTCCACATACCATTCAGTACCACAAAATTATAATATGAGTAATGAACACGAGAAACGTTTGATGTCTCATGCCAATACGGACCCCATCCGCCATCGCCTTTAATATTTAATTACTTTTACGTTTTTCATTTGTATTATAAAATTGTATTCATCTACCATTTATATTTGATATGTATGTGTAATTAATATGTAATATTTAAAAGGCTTAGACTTTATATTTCTCAATAAATAAATAAATAAAATATCGGAAAACCATGTGCACAATTTTCTTTGACGAGCGTTCAAATTGTCCAAATTTTCCATCTTCTTCGTTCAGAATTGTTTTTCCGTATACCTACAAAAATTTGTTGATTTTATTTTATTCAACCCGACTATTCAGCAGAAGCAAGTTCTTCGGTTTTATATATATTTTTTTAAAATAATAATAGTCAGTTTGTTATTCGAAGCGCAAGCTCTTCATTGAAAATAAGAAATATTTTCAGTCAACATACCAATATTTACTATAGTCTACAAAGACCTATATAATAAAGTGTACAATTATTGGCACTGATATAGTTATCAGCACCAAGTGATTTTGTTTTTCGTATAAATAATGTTTGGTTATGAATTTTAGGGATATTTTTAAATAGTTGTATAATTATAATTACACCATTACACTGATACTGTAACTTATCTTTGCACGCGTTATCATAATATTTATTTGATGTTGTAATTTGGAACTGGTTAGGTGCCAATAACTGGCAAAAACGTATTTACGAGGTACCAATAATATTATTGAACACTTTATCCTACAATATACATAATACTTTTCTATGAACATTTTGGACAATATTTATTGTAAAAGAACTTTTCTTAGCGGGGCTTGAAATAGTTTTGAAGGGACTAAGCCCATCAAGCTCCCTTAGTTTCTGTAAATGGTTGTCGTGTATACGTTATTAACGTGTTGTTATTTCCACAGTCAGTGAAGTTAGTCATCACTATGTATGTATTATGTTGTTAAATGTTTATGTTATTGTAGGTAGGTATTTAAAACGCAACATTTTTCAGTCGACCGAATTGTTTTATACAACTCTAATTAGTAATAGTGATGTAATTTATGTTTTGTTTACAACGACGAAACTTAGATTTTGGACGTAAGGACATTTTATAATATAAAACACGTTGATAGATGTTTTTAGGATAATCAAAAGATTTTTTTTATAGAAAACTACAAAAAACTAACAAGAAACACAGATAAAAACAATAACAAATCAACATCTTAAAAATAAATCTATTTTAGTTTTTTTTTGTCATAGTTGAAAAAATAATTATATACGAGTAATCAATTATTACACATTTTTACCAATTGTTTATTTTATTTGAGGTAAAATCATTTTTTAGATCTACCTACCTACTTATTTAAATAAAATATGTTGGGTGACATTGAAAAACCACCATTTAAAGTCAACTAAGTTATATTTAAAACGTTTATCTATCTGTTTATACTGACTAGGTAGTAGATAATAATCTATGTTAAAAAAAATATTCTTGAAATGTTGTTCATGATGATTTATTAATTTTTTCAAATATAAATCGTACAAATATCAAAAATTAGCAACAATATTTCTAATAATATTAGTACTTTAATATAATTTAACATTTAGACACCTTTTACTTATCTGTACGTCACATAATTATTGGGTTTTAACCAGGGCTTGCAAACGTTCTAGTAACGTTATGATTATAATGTTATATATGACAAAAAAAAAAAAAAAATTGAAATTTACAAATTTTATTAAAACGGAAAACGGTAAACAAAAGTAATTAAACACCATAAAAAAACGATTAACAAAATTTATAATATATTATTAAACAAAATATAACGCAAAACGTAATTTATAGAATATCATTAAACAAAAGATAATGAAATTAAAACAAAATAAAATAATTTTAAAATCTATTTACTTAAAAGTTATAATATTAATTTCGTAGAAATATTAATTATTCTACGTGATTTAGCAATCAATCTTAACGATCAGTCCAAGAATTTATTATATTCCGTATTCGGGCCATTCCTTGCACTAGATGTTATTTTTAACGATAAAACTATAAACGCAAAAGTTGGATAACGTTTTACTTCTAAATAACGATAAACTCAAAGATTGTCTAACGTTTAGATTGTAAATAACATAAAAACCAAATTTTGATTTCAAATGCAAGCCCTGGACTTTTAACTTTGACATTTGAATACAAAATCAATCGTACCTATATAATTTTTCTAAATTTTGAACTAATAAATGGTTACGCCCGTTTTGATTTATTTGTTTCACATATGAATAATATTATAATATCGGAGCTGATACAGAAATTTCTAATTTTATATACCTAACAGGAATGGAGATTTTCAATAATCGTGAAGAATTATCATACCGTTACCGAACTTCAATATACTTGTGTTGGATCCGACCCGAAGCCGATGACGAAAAGACCACGGAGCTGCAAGTCGTAGAACAATTTTGGAATTCCATGTGATTTATGATGTTTCAGATGTATACAATAACAACAATAATGTTGCGCCAAGGCGAGACGTACAAACATCAACTCGTCGTAAGCTGCACACACAGTTACTATAAATCCAGCTCTTTCGTATATCATATTATACACACATTATACTACATTTGCACATTAGCAGAGTAATAATATATATGTATACGATCGTGCAAGTAAAACGCCGTCGGTGTATAATAATTAGGATATAATGTACGGTACACTATACTCATCCGTGGGCTATAAACCAATTATCGTGTTGTATTTATTTATTAAAAATAACCATCATCGCGTTATTTGTTTATAATAACGCGTATTCCGCAGAAACGTACGCAGAGCCGCATCGCTCGTGTTTTAATGAAAATTTAATATTCTTTCTCGATTGGTGGGAGTGAGGGAGTGGAAGCTCTTATTATATTATTATACACGCATTGTATAATATTATGCCATACATCGTTCGCAGTCACGATCAAAGGTATCCGCTTAGCACGTACATATCTACACGTGTCGCCCTAACACACGCGCACGAGTGTGAATGTAAATTTCTGTTTCGTAGAAATCAATGTCAAGTTTCGGAGCTTTCAAGTCATTTTCGGTGCCGGAGATATGCACACCTCGTTTACTACGTTCATCGCGTCAGAATATACAACGCGAAATGTATTCACCTTTTATAAACTGCTACAGTTTTTATAAAATTATTTTTACCACGCTGTGTTTTTATACATTCAAAAACATATTTATTGAGATATTCCTCGATTTAAATGATTTAAAAATGAAACCTAAAAATAAATGTTTAATACAGAACTTATACACATAATATGTTGAATTTGAAAATATATCTTACGGAATGGCATATGTTCTGTGACAGGCGCGTCATTTTAGTTTTTACAACTTGTTGGTGCCTAAATGTTTGAAGGTTATTTTAAAATCATTACCATACGGTATACAATATACACGAACACACTATATAGTCACCTATAGTAGTTGTAGTAGTATTATGTAAAATGAAAATTGTAGGTGATGTGAAATGTAATCAACTAGAAATGCAATTTTTAGACTTTATATATTTTTATAGGCAATTATAAATATTGCAGTGATTTCTTATTGTTAAATATTTTAACGATTAGGGACTTTTAGTTCGTGTCCCGTTGTTGTGATTTATACAAACGACTACATTGTGCTATGTACAAACTATTTTTTTATTATTTAATTTTTCTTTATAAAATCTATAATATATTAGATACTGTAATTTAATTTTCTCTTGGTACATTATTGTCTAGACCAGTGTTTTATAAGCTTATTTAGATTACGGAATACCCAAAAATAATATTTTTTTTTTTTTTTTTTTGTGCAGAATTCTTATGAAAATTAATATTAATAAATGAACAAAAAGGAGGATGAACAAATATTTTAAATATCTTTTTCCAGACCTTCCCGGAACTCCTATAAGTTATTCGCGAAACACAGTTTAGGAAAAAGAATATGTATTTGAAAAGTAAAAAAAATAAAATATATAATAGTTACTCAATATTAGATTTAAAACACATATTGGTGGTTTTATTTAATTTGTGACTAGCTAAAAAAATGTTTAACTAAAAGCAGTGTAAGACATGAGCTCCAAAACGAGATAATAAAATAATAAATCGTATCGCACAAAAACACCAAAATCTTAGGTTCTTTGTGTGCTTCATTCCACATTTGCAACTAGGTATATCATTCAAAAACGCCAAACCTATAATCTTAATCGACAAAATATGTATTATCTAACCGATTACGAGCGTCAAAGTTAATAACATTATAATCAATTTTTAGTATTTAGTAGACAATTGTGTAAGCGATAAGCACTATATCGTAATGAGCAGTGACAGTTATTGTTATAAAAACAATGAGTGTACAGGAATATTATGGACATATATATATATATATAATAGATTATTGACGATTTTCAATATTTTGAGCTAAAATATTAGTATTTGTACAAATAGTATTTCTTTTTTTTTTAAATATTTGGCGTTTGTGTCCTACTATATAATTTTGGCTCGAATGATGTTTCTTCGCTAAAAATTATATGATGCTTATCGTCATAAAGCTACACAAAATAGGCGCGAATGTACACATTGAGCCTCTCTTCACCCTTACCAGAACGACAAAATACGCACCTGCTGTATGGTATGCATGTAAATCTCTCTCTCTCTCTCTCTCTCTCATACACACACACACACACACACACACACACACACACACACACACACACACACACACACAAATATAATAATAAGTTTGATATTACCTTGGCAAAAACTGTTTTAGCAATATTTCAAACCACGACACGTGCAGTTGTCATCAGGCTATATATGCGTACGAAAGTGCTTGAACTATAGGCGATATGTGGTGTGGTGGTACAAATTGCAGTTTTTTCCTTCTATACAAGACTTATTTTATTTTGACAAATTTTAAATTTAATCCACGAAACATAGCATTATATGTTGGAACACTTCAGTTATGTCATATATCGTCATTGTAAGCAAAATTATATTTCTATACAGTATATTTTGAGCAAGGTTGCGAGCGATGGGTGGCGATAGTATTGTGTAAAAACGTTTTTAAAGTTCGCCATGTTACAGAGTATAAAAATAAACTACAATATATTTTATGGTGACATAAAATGTGTAGATATTCTATACAATATTAAGTATATTGTTAGGACTGGGATTGTGATGACTATTAAAAAATAACTCAAAAATCTAAAAATGAATTTTATAACTAATGTTTTATCAATATTATACAATTTTCGTATAAATATTAAACTTCAGTGAATTTTAATCTGAAACAAAATAATATTTTAATTAATTAACTATTATTATATTTTCTTAATATTATATTCTACTACTGTTTGTTATATTTAATTGTTTAAAAATTATAAAATAAGCAATATTACGGTGATATTCCTATTTACAACTGAATAGGGACTATTACCTAACTTTTCTAATAAAACTATCATAATACTATAAATTAATTAATGAAAAAATTGTGAGCCATCAATATTCGATAAAAACAGTGAAAAAACGATAAACATTATAATAAAAAATATAATAAATATATGATTTACACTATGAGGGTCATTATTAATTGTCTCCCTTCAATTGGCTCAATTATACAGATTTCTGTGTCATAAAGGGTTCTTGATCCTTTAATAGAGTTTGCCTCTGAGGCATCGAGGGGCCCCTTGAAATTCAGTTATTTTATATATAGCTATAAAATGATACTCAGAATAAGAATAATACGCTCTATATTATATTTATAGATTGTTAAAATTTTAAGTCATTATAATTAATATTAACTCATTTTATAATTATGTCTAAATTTCAAAATAAATTTTTATTTCGCACCAGCGACCTAATTACTGGAATAGGTTTTACAGTTAATGTGTTAAAATAGACAGTATCTTATGCGCGTTTTGTGATTTTTATAATATGAACATAAAAAAAAAAAAAAAAAAAAATTGAAATGTATTAAATCTTAAAATTTCAAAATTATTTTTGTTTATAAATTCGTTTTGTGACGGGTGGTATAATGATAAATATTTTTTTATATATTTCCCTATATTCAATTATTTTTATTTTCCTACATTGTATTATACGTTTTAACATTTCAAGCTATTTCCGAGTGATGTTTTATTTATTACGATAACTAACGATATTGTGTAACAAATAATAATTATAACAATATTATTTGTCCAGTGTTTTTTCCAAACTCCGTAAGTCGTTTTAACTTTATTATTATTATAAGTAAAATATTGCCTACATAACTTTGATTAAATTCCGAAGAAACGGATGAAAAATGACAACCAATTGTTCGCTTGGATAATATATTCTTTTTATATTACACGCCCTATTATTATAGTTGCATCCTTATGATGCAATTTATTTATTATGATAAAAGTTAACGATAACAGTAATAATCATAAAAAAAAGTCTAAACAATTGCGAACATTTAATAATAAGAAAATTCAATCAATTCTGTTCTCTTCTGTGAAAAAATAAAATCTATTGTAATTTTTTTTCTGTTTTTTTTTTTTAAACGATCTTTTAAATTCAATAGTTTAAATATTTACGTACCAATTCGGTGGAAACTTTGCACATTTGTATGCACTGTAACGGAATTGCAATTTCAATGTACAGCGCAAATAAAAGGAGCTGATATCGGATTATTAACTCTCGCACATTTTTGAAGTACCTAATCTATATATAAAAAAATGTATATACACAGTATACGGATAAAAAAGTATACTATAAATATACATATATAACGCAGATATCTTTATGCAAATATACAAGATACTTTTAGTTGGGCGGTGTTTGTTTTTCGTGCTCCCCGGAGGCCCCTAGTGGATGTCATCATTTCAACGCTTTTTTTTTTTTATATTATTTTAGTTTTCACGCTCGGTAGTGGCATATAGTGCACAAATTAAACATTCAATCTGCAAGTCGTACACACTTAATTCACTTATTTATTTGCCGTGTAAGTCTAGTCGACGTAAAAACAACAACAAAAATTACTCAAAATCCTCTGTGTAGGTACTAGGTACCCATTACAGCAACAGCAGCAGCAGCGATGTGCGTGGCCATAAACCGTTTCCTTTGTACGCGTTTATTATTATTATTACTTTGCCTCTAAACTTGAAATTTTACAAAACTGAATGAGTTTCCCGCGTATGATTTAATGAATTCTTTTTTGTGTTTTTACTATTTATTTTTTATTATAATATACCGAACTTCGATAGCGGTAGATAGTGCACAAAGTAAAGGTTCAACCTGCAAGTCGCATACAATTAATTCGTTTATTTATTTTCCGCGTACGTTTAATTGACATAAAAAATAACAAAAAAATTACTCGAAATCCTCTACGTAAGTACTTATTACAGCGACATCGATACGCGTGAATATAGACAACAAACATCCACAAGCCATTCCTTTGTATTATTATTATTTTGCCTCTAAACTTGACATTTTACTTAAAAACTGAATCAGTTGCTTGTGTATGGTTTAATTAATTTTTCCTTGTGTTTTTACTATTTATTTTTTCTTATAATAGTTATATAACATAAGCGCTAAAGGTGCAAAAATGACATATCATTTGCGTCGACATTTGTAGGACATAAGCTCCAATCTAATATTGTATTTCTGCTATATCCAATATATCGCATAAGCATCAAAGATATAAAAAAAAATTATTAATCGTACTAATATTAATATTTTATATATATTATACAAATAATTTAAAAATATTTAAATATTTTTTATACATAAAAATAAAATAATAATTTGGTTGATTTTTTTAATGCAACTTTTTCCATATATTCGAATCGACTTATTTCACCATGCTGGTATTTTTTCCATTGTACAATTATGCCTTCGTAATATATCCTTAATTTTGTTTTAAGAGGAGAGTTTATAAATAAATATGTTTCGCATTGTAATTTTTGGCATTAATTTGTCGATTAAGATTATACGCTTGGAGTTTTCGAACGATATAGTTTTAAATTTAATAGATATATCTATTAACCGCGGTACACAGGTACCTAAGATTTTGGAGTATTTTTCGAATATGATTTTTTTTTCATATCTCATTTTGGAGCTTATGTCTTCTATCACTTATAATATACTTAACCTCGGTAGCGGCAGATAGACTACTATGTAAACAATCAACCTGTAAGTCGCACACAATTAATTCACTTATTTATTTACCGTGTACGTTTAGTCGACATAAAAACAACAAAAAAATTGCTGGAAATCCTCCGTGCAAATACTGCAGCAACAGCAGCAGCGATACGCTTAGACTTAGATAGCGAACAGCCACGGCAGGCCATAAACCATTTCTTTGTATTATTATTATTTTACCTCTAAACTTGGCATATTTTTATAAAACTGAATAAGCTGCCCGCGTACGGTTTAATTAATTTTTGTTGTTGTTTTTTTTTTTTTTTTACTATTTATTTCTTCTTATAACATACCTAACCCACAGCGTCAGACAATAGAAATATACCTATCATGTTGATCATACCGTGCGCGGTTTCCTTTGTGCTGTCGTCACGCCTATTATCACGAGATCGGTAAGAACAGCACCCGTTATTTTATTCAGGTTTTGTATAAATAATATACAATATTATATGACGTGTATCTACAACTTATTGTTTATACAACCTGTTGTGGCCGTCTGACAACCCCGTCCACTCGCAGGCTGCACACGTGGGCTCGTTACGGCGTTCAAATGAGACTTATTTAATAGACAACCGGTGCCGTGTCGTTAAGGCCGATATTATACGTCCTGCCTATGTACCGTCAACTGTTTCAGAAATAATCTGTAGACAAACCGCGAGAATATTATGCATAATAGACTATTATATGTACGGTCCCAGAACAATATGACAGATTTAATATTATTTGCCTCCGTCTGTGCGACGTTTATTGTTTTTCGCGTATTTTTTTATGTACTCTTAATGGAGCGATCGAGAAGACGTCTTGTATCGAAGCACTCGTTGTAAATT
The DNA here is from genome assembly GCA_014851325.1 of Pentalonia nigronervosa. Taxonomy (NCBI): domain Eukaryota; kingdom Metazoa; phylum Arthropoda; class Insecta; order Hemiptera; family Aphididae; genus Pentalonia; species Pentalonia nigronervosa. The sequence goes on along the minus strand of JACXSJ010000945.1, from coordinate 74,205 downwards.
ATAATGTAATCAATGTGCCGTATGATGTAGGTCACCGATGTAAGTGAAAAGGGATATTTGCAGTGCCAGAAAATTCTAGGAAGTATCCAGGTTAAAATGATAAATGTTTACAAAATAATAAATTAGAAAAATGTCTCTCAGAGAAATTTCATTACAAGCTCAGCATTAAATATCGTGTAATACATATTGTTATTATTTTGTTTTAACATTATTACATTTTTAGACGAGTGAGATTTCACAGTAATAATTTTTTAAATTATTAATGTTTTTCTCAAAAAGTTAATTTTAACTTTCAATGAGCAAAAACGATGAAGTTTACATTATTTTTATAATATACTCAATAATTTGTTTGCTATTTTTCAGGAAAACTATGCAGCTTGAAGATAACAGAATAAGTAATATTAAGAAAACAAATTACTGACTTGAAGAAAAAGACGAATTAAGCACAACATCAATATAAAATAAATTTGTTCATTATTGTTTTTCTTGTTATTTGAAGTATGAAATAATAATTAAAAATAATATTACTTATAATATAAGTGAAAATTATACATCTGAATGACGATTTGAAGAAAAAAAAAATTAGTTCACATTTTTTAACAACTATATTGACTTATGAGTTAATGATAACTAGTTATAATATTATACGGAACAATATTATAATAATTTCTAGATAATAATAATATGAAAATATGCGATCTGTATTTGGAAAAAAATAATTCAATCTATCGTGTTAATAATATAAAAAAAAATTACCAATAGTAACATAAAATATACAGGCTAAATATATTATATAGGCTGACAGACTCCAATCAGAATCGTAATTTTCACACATCCATTACAATGATAATGCTCTACACTTGGCACCTACTATACAGCGGAGCACTTGCCCGATTTTATAATTTAATTATGTTGTATCTTTGCTCTCAAATTGAATATCAGAACACACGCCACATATACTTTGCCGAGGTGAGCAAAGCTAGCCTCGCGGTCTCTGTATACTGTCCCAGATCTTTTTTTATTACATTTGTGTATACATTATACAAGCACAAGCCATGTGTTATTCTAAATTTGATTCGAGAACTGTTGGTCAAGAATTTATTTTGTGCCCGTTTAGACTATTTGAATTTATTGAAATCGAATATACCATCTATTTTCTTTATGGTTTTTAGGACTTCTCTCCGCGTTCGTTTTATAATTTATTAAGTAAGTATTAATGCTTTGCCGCAATGTTTTACGAATAATAATTATTAAAATATAAAAACGAGGTTAAATAATAACTGACTTTGTTCTGTAGTCGCTTTTCTCAAAATATTTCCCGAAGTCAAGATTCCTGTGTTTGGTCCTACTTTTATTTTTTTTTATATTATCAATATTATGAGGTGGTGTCAACGATTAAATTAATTATGGTACATTTTATGTTTAACTGGTAATATAAATGTGGGAATAAATTGTTTAGGTATACACATTATTATAACATTGTGTTCTATCGTACAAAGCACATTAGTTTTAACATACACGGACTTAACTAAATTCCCTACACATTTCCATAAATAAATGTAGTTTGGAACATTATTATGTTATAGCAAACGATATTAGACATTCATTACTTTTCAGAAAAAAAAAAAAACTCAAGTAGCTTGTACAATATACACACGTAGGTGTACTACATTATTATAACATACGCAACTCCGAGTATGACGTACTTATCGAGATAGGACTTACTTCCTTTAAGTATGAAAAATATATGATGTATAGAAGTACTAAAGATAATATCATTATTTTCATTTAAGTATATCATATACGTTTTATATGAGCATTAGTACTGGTATTTGAAAATATTGAAACGACCGAACAAAGATATTATATTTAAAATAACATAATAATAATATGTAATAACTGGAACACCGCAGGGTATTCTGCGTGGGGGTGAATCGTACTTTAGTGGGATTACTTTATGTACAGACACTTGTAAACGTGTAAAAGTATGAGTTCAATTGATCAATAATGACTGTTTGTACAATACCATTGTGTTCCAAGGGAAACGCGCAGAAAGCCGAATTGTCAGAAACGCGTAGGTTTCTGTAATTGAGTTATTGAAAAAAAAACCAATACCTGAGTATCCTTTGTCTAAGTAAGTTTTGACGATTATATTTGTAGGTATATACATGGAAAAAAAAATACGTATAAAAAAAAAAAACGTCCAAATTGATATTACACATTTTAAAAAATCCATCGCACGGTATACTTATAGTATTGTAATAATTATGCGACCACGCATAATATTATATCACGGGGAGGGGGATACGTACTCTGATATGGAGGTACCTATTACGAAAACACGAGTACCGAAAACGTGATAAGATTTTCGATTTGTTTAAAACCGCCGCCGCCGCCACCGCCGACGCTAAAGCATTTACGGGACGTTGTGTTTTACTGAGTGCGCGGGTTATTGGCAGGAATGCAGGAATTCCAAAAGTCTATTATTATAAGCGTATGTGAAAATATAAAATATTATATAGATTAACGATTGCGGCGGCCGAGGCGTAGGAGACCAGCGCGATTTACGCATACGATTTACGCGTACTTGCATGCACACAATATACGAGTATATAGTGCAGCCTACACACCCATTGCCCACTCGCAGATATTAATATTTTACTAAGGAGCTAAGGGGTTCGACGTTACTATATTACAGCGCACACGATAATGATAAAAGTTAATAAAATGCATACTTAATTACTCGTTAAATTATTGTGCTATGTACCTACCCTACGACGGGTATAGTATTTTAATAAACTGCAGCCTACGTTATTATTGTTATCGGTTTTGTGGCGTATACTATACCGTCAAAATGCTGCATAATTATGTTATTAATTATTATTGTATAGACGGCAGGAGCATTTTCCCTTGTAATATTGAATTCATTAAAATTCTTCTTAATGGGATTTTAAAATATACTCTAAGATTGTATTTCTTGAAATTACTTTCAATTTTTTTTTAAACTCCAGTGCATGTGGCGATACAAATGTCTGTTATTTTAATGAGAACCCTATTTTTTTAAAAAATGTTGATGTAGGTGCCTAATTAAACATTTGAAAGAGTGGTTTTTCAGTTATTAAAATGTTTATACCAAGAATAAAAATCCTTAACATTGGTTTTACAAAAGTATAGTACCGATGTAGTTTTGGATTTAGTGTTAATTATACTTTAGCCTCTTTTATAAGTTCTAAATGTTGATTATAAATTTAATAAAACATATATTTATTTGTTAAATTATTATACTATACTACTATATTATACTATAATTATTATACCTATACTACGACAAGTATATATATAGTATTACAGTGAAACTTCGGTATCTCGAAGTCGTAAGGGACCAAAAAAAAAAAAATTCGACATATCGAAACTTCGAGTTAGCGAGGGAATTTAAAACATAAATAAAATTTGAAATAAAAATGATCGGGACTGAAAAAAAATTCGACATACGGAAACTTTGAGATACCGAGGTTTCACTGTATTATGAACTGCAGCTTATGTTATTATTATTATCGGTCTTGTGGTGTATATTATACCGTTTAAATGCTGTATAATTATGTTATTAATTATTATTCTATAGGTAGCAGGGTGCTCTACCGTCATTTTCCCATTTAATGATGAATTTATTCAAATTATTTTTTTTGGAATTTTTAAATATATTTTAAGATTATATTTCTTTTGATTTCTTTCAATTTTTTTAAACTCTAGTGCATCTAACGATACAAATATCTGATACTAAAACGAAAAACTTATTTTTTTTAACGTAAATTATTAATCAAATATTTTTTTTTATTTTGATGTAGGTACCTAATTCAAAATTTAAACGAGTAGTTTTTCAGTTATTATAATGTTTATACCAAGGATAAAAAATCTTAATATTGGTTTTACAAAAATATAAGGCTGATGTAATTTTGGATCTAATATTAATTATACTTAGACCATTTTTACAAGTTATAATTGTTGATAGATTTATATTAATGACTAAAATAATCAATTCACCATAGCTCCCATATCTTTCAAATCCATTTTTGTGGACCTGTTATCCTTAGAAGGTACAAAAAGTTAAATAACTCAAAAACTACTCGTTTGAATTTTGGTTTTAACACATCGAAGTTCGCTAAATAATTTACAGTAAAAAAGGAGAGTTCTTAATTGATAAACAGAAGTTTTTTTATCTCCTTGGGACACTCCTCAAATATCATTTGCATCTGCAACATTTTTGGACCGTGTCATTAGTAGTGTAAGTCATAGTTTCTTAGTCACAGTCAACGGATGGCCGGTCAGGTCAATTAATTATTCATTATACGTAAGTAGATACAATGGATCTGAACCAATGTTTCCAATAGTTAAATGGCACATTGTACAATTGTACCTAGCTTAAAACAAATAGGTACCTAATCAAAACTACTCGATGTTCAATCTAAAAAATAAATATAAATAAAGTATACTTTTGTAAATTTTAAATACATCAATAGTTATACTATTATAGCCACTATACAATTACAATAACACAGTCTACCTGTGTATCATACAATAAATAATCTTGGCTGTTAAAAAATGCGCCAATTGAGCAAAAATGGGTCGTTGTTTATTCTGTATGCTATATCTGCGAGGTTATATATTATATATCATATAATGTGAAAGATTTATTAAACTTCTTATAATATTTAAATATTATTAACATAATAAAAAAAAAAAAAATTATTTTAGAAAATCGAAAAATAATTTTTTTTTAAATACTATTTGGTATCTATAGGCCTATATATTTCCAGACTAAATAAATTGTACGGCACTTCTGTTGCACATAAAAGTTTTTGCAGAAAAAAAAATACAGCAATATGTAATAAGAAAAAATACTATCCAAAAACTTGCATTACATGTTGTATCACTCGAAATCTGAAAATTATTTCATCAAGTTATGTTAATTGTTTTTATACGTGATTTCGCATACTTAATAGAAAATAATATGACATCCTGTGACAAATTTGTATAGGTGTCATCGTGGTGTCACATACTTTAACAAAAACTGAAAGTTACCTTAAATTAATTTTTATAAAGCTAATTTAAATTCATATAATAACAAGAATTTCCCAATCCATTCGCACATTAAGTTAATAAGCTATAACTCGTCTGTAAAAGTTATATTTACGTCATGCCTCGCAGCCTCTCGTATGTAGTGCACGTAGATAATACGTATAAATATTACAGTATAATTAGAAACAGTAAAACTTTCCTATAACAGAATCTCTCGGTACCAATTGATTTTTCCGTTATTAAGGATTTTCTATTACAGGGAGACTAAATTATACGGGAAATAGGTAAGCTGTACAAGACAGTTGTTATTTTCTGTTGTAAGCAGAAAATTTCGTCTTGCAGAGGTGTCCATTATAGGTACTCATATATTGTATTGATATAATAATAAAACTCTGGTGTAGTAGGTATAATGTTATGTTTATGGGCGATTGTAAACTCGGCCTGGGTTTTTTTTTTCAGGTAAAAATGATTGACATGCAAACTCGGTCCGAGTAAAAATAATTATATACCCAGATCTTCTCATATCTAATTAGTAATTATATTATAATATTTTTTAGAATCATTTAGCATTGTCTAGAGAACACCACGAAGAAGCAATTCTCATTATGTTCCAAAAATTATTTCGTTTTATTTTTATTTCCATATTATTAAAAAGCATGAAAATTCGTTATAAAAGAATTACAAATTATAAATGTAAAAATGTAAGTCAAATTTATTTTTTGATGTAGGTATTCATTTACAAAAATGTCTTTATTTTTATACTTTCAAACGTGATTTTCAAAAATTATTTTATTTTTGTTTTAGAATTTTGAAATTGAAACGGTTTATGATAGACTGTTGGTTTTAAATATAGGATTCGGTTTGTATTTTTTTTTTTAATTTGGATATGACAGAATATATATTTGTCGCTATATGTTTATCGGTGAAAAGTTTAGAGTCGAGTTTACAACAAAAAAGGTAATCGTAGGCTCTGTACATCTGCTTGTGTTTATGTCACGTATTAACAGGGTGAACTTCCGAGTTTTTTCGTATTGCTTAACAGGAAAATGCAAATAAATTAATAGCACGTAGACGCTGATAATTCACTTTGTGTAATATAATATAACTATAATAAGCCAAGTCCTCAGTGTTTCGATGGTGGAACTATTTGAATCAGTTTATTGTTATATAGTATCGGGAGACTTAACTATTATATATTATTACTGTTATTATAGCGATTTTCACGTACAATATTATATAATATAATATAATATATGCGATGATAAATACGTGCGCGCCAACCTAATGGACGCCGCACGAGAGTATACTTACCATATAATATCATGTGTAAATCGTATATATATGTGTGTGTGTGTGTGTGTGTGTGTGTGTGTGTGTGCGTGCGTGTATACGCGAGTTGATATTTTTTTCAACACATAATATATTTACATACTTACTCGGGATAAGTCGGAGTAAACAAAAATAAATTGCAAAATGTTTTTTTATCGCGCACGGCATTTCGGCTTAATAACAAAAACCGCGTACTGGATTCAGAGAACGGCTGTTGGCGTTTTTACTGTATAGATACCCCCCATACGGAAATATTATCAAGAGAACGCGATACGGCAAAACCTATATGCAGCCGGAGACGATTTTATTCGTTTGCAAAAGTACATTAGGTATATTTGTATAATATTATTATGCGAAGCGTGGTAGGTATATAGGAGGCATCTATGCGAAAAGGTCATTTCTTGTATTGTTTTTTTCTTCCGGATGCGCGGAAATCAATAGACGACGAGCGAGCCGGACGTGTCGAAAAAACAAAAAAAAAAAAAAAAATTCACTCTGCATGAATACGCGCGTATAATAGATACCCGTCAAATAATATATAATTTATATTTTATGCCACACTACATGATATTATTATTATTAAAGACACGCGCGCTAAACAACGTGCACAGCGCACGAACTCGATTGTACACATACTCCGAGTGTATTGTATAGGTATGTATAGTGTTATTATAATGTGTACAGATAATATACTGTTGTGATAATATTGATATAACGATGGTCGAGGTGCCTCTACGTTATTAGATTATTACGCTTTTGAATATTATAATATCGTATATTTTTTTTTTTTAAAATTTTTATTATAATAAAATACGATATGCGACGGAGAATGTAATAATATATGCTTGCAGTACGGCGGCGCAGGCACCCGTGTGGCTAACACTTCGGCCGAGCAGCTCGATTAGCGACGACGTGCGCTTCACCGGCGGCCGTCTGAGATGTGAAATAAAAAATAATAATAATATACGTTTGGTTTTGTTGATGTTGTTGCATCATCCTGGATACGGGAAAACAATAATTATTGACAGGGCGACCGCAGAGCGGGAAGGAGTTAAAACGAATTAAAAGTCGAAGTGGCCAGAATGAATTAATATAGTGAATACCTCTTGGAGATTGCAGGACTGTCGTGTAATAATATTACGGTTTGGTATTTGAATTATCCACTATGCTATTTATGGATCTATGAAAAAATTAAGTTTTCCTCTCAAGTTATTATAGTGTTTGTTATTCACATAACAATCGTTTTCGTTCGGCCAATATTGTCTTGCAGCGTTCAGAATATATTGTGTGCGTGTGTCTTTTACTGCAGGAAGTATTTTTATTTCATTATTATGTGGACAGTTTTATTGTTATTCTCAATTTGACTACGTTATTTTTCATTTAAATAATAAAACACGCGCATTATACTTATATTTAAAATAACAATACTTTTTTAGTTGTAATTCGTCAAAAAAAAAAAAGTAATAAATAATATTATGAATGGAATATTATTTTAAATTATTCAATGCACCTGGAAATAACAAAATATACGTGAAACATTTTGAGATTTAAAATAAAATTGTATTGAATCATATTTTAGAATTTTAGCAAATCATGAGATCAATTGGTTTTATAGAAAAATATTGTTTTTGTCGCGAAACTCTAAAAAATATTCGGAATTATTTTATAACTTTTATATTATATCAAATATATTCAAAGTTAAACATAATAATTCGAATTATTTTTCTTTTCGTTTTCCGAAAGTAGGTAGTTTAAAACGCGTAATTTATACAAACTGCAATAAAACGGCGTAAATAATATAAATACTACAGCACTGTCGTTTTTAAAAAACTTATTTATTTATTTAATAACTCTGAATTAATTTTTTTAAAATTTAAGGTGTAAAAAAAATATGAATCTTTTTTCATACTTTCCCAAATAATATTTTTATTTGATTAAATTTATAGGTTTTGATAATTGAGTTTTTATTTTTATTTAGTTATAATTATAATATATATTCAAATACATTTTGATTAAATAACATATTATTATATTAGTGAATAATATCTATACTCTGTTCAGCGAGAGAACACGCCGATTCTGCTCATCCCCCGTGTCACCCTGCTATCAAAACCGATTCTCCTATATGGCCTGTTGTCGAGTTTAACCTAACCTAACCTGAGCAAAAGAACCGATTTTCGTCGGCCCGCGGCGTGTTCTATCGCTGAACAGAGTATTATATAATACGTTATATATTACATAGTCATAATTATTCCAATACTATGGTAGTTTAAACTTAAACTTTTTAAACTTAGAATCAAATCAATTATTTGCTATTATTTATGCTATCATAAATTAGAACACGTGTACGATACAAAATGTTTTTTAATTTAAATTATTACTACCAAATTCCCAATGCATAATTTCGTTTTATTATAATTTTGATTAATTTGTAAAGATGTCGTTTTACATACCTAGTATAATATAGTCGATACAGATGAATGTAAATTATAAGCATTAAACATCATAAGGTATTTATTAGGTACTAACTTTTAATAAGGCCGAAAATATGACACCAGCACTTAAAATTCCATACATTGTTTTAATACTATCATTTTGTTTTGGTAAGGGTGGTACTTAAAGACCGAATCGATTTTTTGGTAAATGTTAAAATACTTATACATAATCAATATGACGGTATAAAAAATGTAAACTTATATATTAATTATATTATCGAGATAGTAATTTGAGTAATAATTAAGGTATTATTTACATTCAGTACACCTGCCATTAAAATAATAACAATAGTAATTAAATAAAAAAATGTTTTCTAAACCAATAAAGTAAATGCAAAGCTATTCATGAAAATCTATAATGTATAAAATTATAAAAGATAATGTACACATACAGTATTATACACTATATATACAATATATAATACATTTACACTTACCAAAGTGCATGCAATGATGTCTAGTAGAGATATGCATAATAAGTAGTATATATTTGTATGTTCTGAGTCATTTCATTTTTTTTACACAGTAATTTCATCAAGCTCAAGGGGGAATGTCCCCCTTGAAGAACACTGATTTTACCGTATTACACATCACAGGGAGATTACACAGTCGTTGTCCACACATTTTCCCTTCACGCAAAAATATTTACCGTATTACATTTTACAGGGAGATTTCAAAAAATTTGTCCACGATTTTCCCTCTTGCGTAAAAAAATTACCATATTTCAAAATTACAGGGGAATTAGACACATGAAAATGGTTTTCCCCTTACTCGAAAATATTTACCGTATACACAACAATATTTTTTTTCTGATCGTTTTTAGTTTTCAAACCATAAATCTGAAATAATTATTTCAAATAAAAGAATATACACATTGGTTAAGAATCATTTTTTGTAAATTTAATAACTTATTCACTAATCATCAATTTAATATTAAATTGATAAAAAATTAAGTACAGTATAACCAATGTAATGTATAATAATGTATGTACAGTAAATATTTTCAATATTGAAAGGTTTGAAATCTAAAAACTTGATCAGAAAAAAAATATTGTTATGTATACGGTAAATATTTTCGAGTAAGGGGGTAAACCATTTTCATGTGTCTAATTTCCCTGTAATTTTAAAATACGGTAATTTTTTTACGCAAGGGGGGGGAAATCGTGGACAAAATTTTTGAAATCTCCCTGTAAAATGTAATACAGTAAATATTTTTGTGTGAGGGGAAAATGTGTGGACAACGACTGTGTAATCTCCTTGTGATGTGTAATACGGTAAAATCAGTGTTCTTCAAGGGGGACATTTCCCCTTGAGCTTGATTAAATTACCGTGTAAAAAAAACGAAATGACTCAGAACATACAAATATATACTACTATAATAATAATATAAAATTACAAGCAGACATATTTTGGTTATTTCTGTATGATTGTAATATTTTACAAACTGCATATATTGTATATCTTTAGATAACATCTATTATACCAATTTTTCTACTGCAGTTGCATAACAGTCAACAGGTGCACGACAACCGCGGTTTTCGTGTAGGTATATATTTTAATTTAAAATAGATATATGCTTCAAATAAGGGTAATAAAAATGCATTGCATTGCTAATAAAAATATATTATGTATATATTAGCTGAATTTTTGAAGGTGGTTAAATTGATTCTTTAATAGACTATACTTTTCTATACTCTTTAGTATAGGCTTTAGCCTCTCCAACAAAAATAACAAATATTCAAATCCTCCAAAGCACGTTTTTAAAATATGCCTAAAGTTCCCGTGGTTCACGAGGAACAGAGAAATTCACAATAACACAGGAATACTTTTCTTTCAAAACTGAATAAAAATTAAAAACCCAATTTAAAAATTTTCACACCTATTACAAAGCTTCCGGTGGAACATGGTTCTTTAACTTGGGAACTATTTGACATTTTCAGCCAGTATTTATATTTTAATTTTCTAGAAATAATATAAATGTCAATATAATTTTTGTTGTTTGAGCTATTTATAAACATTTGAAACGTTTACATTTTTTTTTTTTGTTAGTTTTTGATTTATGTATAATATAGTTTTTGTCTGTGAGTACAAAAGCTTGAATATTATAAATAAGGTTTCTCATAAGTTGTTTTTACATAAATTAAAAATATATAATTTATTTTACTGGATTTTTAAAATAAAGTTTACTGAAAAGCCACATACATTTTTTATGAGCATTTGTAATTAAAATATCGACGACATTAAAGCTTATAATTACGATTTTTGTTATTTTCTTATTATTCAAAAGTTATTTACCGTAGAAACTTTAAAAATTTTACGATTACTTAAATTATTATTATCTATAAACATTAAACAATGACATTTTTAAAATATTTAGAGCATCTATAAGCTATGTTGCTATGTATACAATACATTATACCATGATCCTATTCATACCGTTCTGTACAGCTAGTACGTTAGTAGTGATTTATGAGTTTATAAAAATAAATATATTTATATTGCATTAAACAATTTTCTAAGTTCATAAAGATTGTAATTATTAAATTCAGCATTATTAAAATTATTATCCAAACATTTGTATATTAACATGTTAATTCAGCAGGTATTAATCTTGTCCACTTAAAGTTGAATTCTATACTACGATAAGAAGTATTTCAAGCGTCCCCCCTCCTACTCAGAATGTTCACAATATTACTATAGGTGACCACAAATATTTTTTTTTAAATACCTACTCTTTTCAAATTTGTTTTAAGATGAACGGTTACATATTTTTACAATGTTTTGTTTCGTACATACCGCTATTTAAAAATATAAAACCATTATTTCGTCTCTCATTTTTATTTGGGTATGTTACCTACTGTCGTGGTTATAAATATAAATGTACAATACAATATAATGCGATATTCGTGCAAAGTACTAACCCACTGCAAATAGTGAGGCTTGACAAATCGTATTCAGCGAATAACAATAGAAAACATTAAATTGAAGTGCACGTTTATTCACAGCAAAATACAGACAACAATAATAATATGTAAAACAGATACCTCAAACGGCTCAAACCCACACATTTATCGATGAATTGTACACAATTCGAACGTCGTTCAGCGTGTTTAAAATATAAACCTCACGTGTATCAATATAATAAATAATAATAATAATGTGTACATCTACCTTGATGTGTGAAGTGTGCAATATAACAAACAGATATATACTTATTTTATTATTTATTATTATTTTTAAACCCTCAAACCATTGAGCGAACATGATTGTATTACAATTTTAAAATATACTTATAAACTTATTCAAATAAAATACAATTTTTATAAAAAGTAATAAAATATGTTATATTTAGTTTTGCAGTTTTGTGGCAATTATTACAAATTTTATAGTGATAGAAATTAATGAGGATTGTTCAATAGAAAAATTTAAACTGGTGTTGTTATAGGTTTGGCATTCAATTAAAATAAATTTGATGGCGATACGCATTTCACACGTGGTACATAATTTAGTGATCTTATCTCGCCATTAAAAAAAAAAACTTTGACGGAGCTTTGTGTGCACGATTCTAAGACGGCTGAGAATGACTTCAAATTGTCCGCTATATCAAAAGAGAACGTCTAATTGGTTATATTTTGTTAAATTTTATTGAGTTTAGTAAAATAAGATAATATCTATTGTTGGTACCATTTAAGTAATTATTTTTTTTTATTTCTTTTTGTTTGTATGTCTTTGATGGAGTTGATTTTTATTACTAAGAATTAAGGATTGAGAAGTAATTTTATTCTTAGCTATTTGACCAGCTCATTAATATTACTTTTATAGTTGGAATCTTCGTGATCCAAAAGTGTTTGATTTTATAGTTGTAATTTGAAAGATTTTTAAATTATACTCTTTAAGTAGTTTAGGAAAAATCTGGAGCCTTATCTATAATATAGCTTGTAAAGTATGCTCAATAATTTGAGTTCTTGATTTTAATTTAAATCTTCTTATATTAAGTGATGGACACCGCAGAAATAATTTCTTTCTATTAATTTCTACAATTATTGTAAATGCAAATAATTGGACTTGGACGATATGGACAGATTGACATGTGCACTCCAGCTATATATTATGTTTAGTTTTGTAGTTGTGGATTTGCTCACAGATGACCAAACAATGGTTCTATAACCTAGATTTGCTATGATGATAGATTTGTAAATATGTAAAAATACATGAGTTTTTGAACCCCGTGATGTATAATTTAGTATTTTTATGATATTAAGCTGTTCTCATATTTTTATTTTTATTTGATTATGATTACGTTTCAGCTTGAAAACGATACATTGTGATTTTTCACTAAATAAGGTGAAAAAGGTGTAATCTGAAGACTGAATCTAAGATTCGAGGTTATTAATAGCTTGCTGTAGATGAGTTTGAACAGTTGTTATAGGCTTTTGTTTCTAAAAATCTTCCACATAAGTATAGATCGAATACAGTTGATGGCTATAAGAAACAAAATTATTCCTATAGGATTTGATATATTTGAGAAAAATATTTTGACTGACTCTTATTTGAAACATGAATTAAATTATTAAAAAACTGAATATTCGTATCTAAGAATACTGGTGATATTTATTAAGATTAATGGTTTCCAAGTAGTGGCCTATATACTTTCATTACATACCGAGATATTAATTTTCAGAAATTTGTATCTTTGTATGAATCATGGGTATATATAATTGTGTATTCTTTTAATCTTACAAAATCCGATTTTTTAGGTGAGAAAAAAATAGTTTTTTTTAAAACATTGTGAGTTGTAGGCTGACAAATTTTTCTAAAAGTTTACTAGGATATTTAAATGAGAGCTGGGCGATAACCTTTGGGTGAGAATTTATATTTCTGGGTTTATTATTGTTATCACCACACTATTTTTCTATAATTGAAGAAAAACTTTGTGATTCCAGATAGTATTATATATTATTAGGAAGAGTTTTTTCGAAGAGGTTTTGAGAGAAACTGTAAATGAAAATATTAAATATCCCTATCGCAGGCGTTTTTTTAATGTTAGACATTACAGGTTGTTATTGGTAAATTTAAGTAAGATTTATTGAAGTTTTTATCTATACTTACAGAGATTAGAGGAGTCTGTAGGTTTTAATTTTTTTTAATGAAGTCAGGATTATAATTTTTGCAACTGGAGTTTTTTTTGAACTCTGCACTATGTTTCTGGACAATCTTGGGTCGATTTCGTTTTAGTTCTAAGTTTTTTTTTTAATTTAATTCTTATAAAGGTATTAGGTAAGTATTTTATTTTTTAATTTTATGTAGATTTTTTATTTCATTAATCTACCACGGGACTTGTGGATTTTTTTATTTTTTTTATAATAATATTTAATTATTTTTATTAATTATATTATTAATATTTAAAAAGTTAGAAAGAAAATATTTGGATAGTTAATTTTATTTAGATACTTAAATACTTTACACCTATTTTTAATGCTAATAAAATTAGGATTAGTCCTTAGAACTTATCTATAAAATTAATATAATATTAGCCAACATAATTTAAATAAATATATTTTAATATAGAACTTCATGACATATGCAATATTTTATTGTTATGGTGCATGTAATAAAAACTACATAACATAAAATTTGTACAAGATTTAAATGATACTGTTGGTACCTATGGCCTAATTTTTGAAAAAGTAACATATTTAATCGAATGTGATTTAAACATTATAATTTTAATTTCAATATTTTATTGCATTTATCGATTCTTCAAAGACGTCATAACCAATTTTATTATATTTAAAATTCTCCCAATATTTTTATATTGTAATGTCACTTATTCAAATAAAATTAATACATTTTATTTGAAATTAAAAATAAAATAATAATGTTTTAATTTTATTTAAAGATACCCTAGGTAAATGCAGTGACTGTTAAAAGAAATTCACAGATATTTATTTACATATCTGGAACCTACTTAATACATTATACACTATTAACAAATACACATATTACATAATATAAACAACTTCATGATCTGTTAGAGATACTATAGTTTACATTTTATGTAGAAATTGGCACTGATAATGAATACTTGATTGACGTGGAGATAAGAGTTAAGTGGCCATAATTTTCCTGTCTAAAAGTGGTACACTTTCTAAAAGTTTTTTTAGATCTACTAATACCTATTTGATAAAAAAAAAAAAATACTAATTAATGAATTATAATATCTCATTAGTGTATATTTTATTACTAAAACCATGGACATTACGTCATTATAAGATATAATATATTTACATAAAAATGAAATAAAAATTTAACTATTGAATTTCTGTAAATGATAGAAAAACATAGAATCATTTGTAAATAGGGACGTTTATTTTAAAACCCGAACAATTCCACCAAATGTGGGATGTCTGCTCACATTTATCTCTGTCTTATCTCGACTCTTGTCGGCAATTGAATTCCGGAGCTTTGAATTTCATCTTTTTTTGAGGGTATGTTCTATGTATGACAGTTCGGGAAAATATACTGAATGTTAATAAAGCTCCTTAGGAAACGTCCTTTATGAGCATTAAGAAAACATTTAATATTTTTCTGTGGTGATGAATGTTATCCCAAACATGATTTAATTTTTTTTTGAACCATACCTACCGTTTTAAATAGATAAGGATTATTGATTAAGTTATTATCAAGCGCAAAAATCGTAGAATCGTATTATACATTGTTTTCCAATGCAAACTCTCCCTATATCTCCAATTTATATATTTTTAAATAATACGCTTTGATTGAAATAATTGTGTGTTTCGGATCAGATTAGTCCGTAGGTACTTGATGGGAAATAAGACTAAATCATTTTCTACTGAAATTGAAAAAAGTAGTTTTGAATTTTATTGAGCTGGACTGATACTTAATTATATTAAATTTTATTTCGTGGAAATAGACTAAATTGAATATTGGTGTGACATATGCCTACCTACCGTTCCGAGTACTCAGCCAGCAATTAAATCACGATGGGAGCAGATCTAATATGTTATATATATATATTTCTCGGTACAAAATAATATTTTCTACAATCAACTATTCTCAGACACTGTTTAAATAGTTTAACAGCGATTTATGAATTTTTGTTTAGTCGATATACATATTACAAAAATTATTTATTTGAATACTATTAACATAATTGTATTGGGCGTTGTACGTTATCCTGCAAAGGTACTAGACTCGATGTGCTGGCCATACGTTTTACTGAAGTGGGATTACTGTCATCATTATTTTTTACTTTTTTCTAGTACCATGACGTACGCTAAAAAAGATTACTACCGTACAAGTATATTCCGGTTGAAATCAGTTTGTATGAATTAAAAATTATAATATATATTGACACATATAGCATATAATATTATACACTTCAAAAGTCATATTAAACATATATTTTTTAAATTTTATCGAAAAATAAAACAAATACATATAGATTAAACTTAAATAACGTTTCTAGTATAATTTAGACATAATTATAGAAATTATCTAATATAGCATTTTGTGGTGGTTGAAACATTCGATAACAGCGGAGAAAAAAACCAGAAACAAAAATAATATTTATATCAGTTTACATTCAAACTGAATAATAAACTTATTCTATACTTTAAACTTTTCAAATATTTCAAATTTGTTTATTTACAATATTATTTTAAATGTTTTATTCATCGCACAAATCATATACATATTTTTAGTTTTCATATCCATAATAGAATCAAGTAAAACCAAGACGGAAGATGGTCAAAGATTTGTTTTTGACAAAATATTTGAAGTTAAGTAACTTGCTTCAGTGGCATGATTAAAATTTGGGAGATTTCAACCGCACTGAAAAGAAACACTTCTAGAACTATAACTCTTATTCAAAAATTATAGAAATCGAAATCAAAACTAATATTTTGAAAATACTATAATAAGGTTCATGTCATAATAGCCTTCGATCTTATTGATATGTGATTAATGAAAAATATTTCTGAAGTACTTGATTTTCGATAAATTATGGAAATATGCACTTAAAATTTAAAATATGATCTTATAATAAAAAATTATACATTCTTAATTAATCTTTGACTAGGCGCGAGAGTTATTTTTTTACCTCAGAATATAAATAATGCATAACTCGATAATGATTTCAATATTTATAGAAGTTAAATCTTAAAATTGATATAAAACACATTTATACACATAATTAATAAGTTATCTGAATGATAAATTTAGTGAAAATAAGTTTTAAAAATAACGGAAAAACTGAATAACTGCAGTTGATGAACAATATCTAGCAAGGTACACGAAGTAATATAAAATGCATGGAAGTCGTTGCTGTACAACAGTACAACAGTATAATAATACACTCAAAAATAGTAAAACGCCGAAATTCGTGATGGGCCCGTTGTCGTGAAACTCGCTCGGTAGGCGTACATACAAATAATAATTTATTAAAACATAAACGCGGACAGCCCGTACGGCAGGTGATACGAGCGTTTTATTATCCCCAGATAAGAAGAAACACCACTTGTTCGATTCTTCAGCACACAAAATGCATAATCGCGTACTTACCTGGTGTTATTATTATTATACCTACCTTTAAACAGGGTCGAAAACATCGCGGGTTAATCATAATAATATTGTATAATATTATTATCGTGTTATTAATTATAACTATTATATAATTGTATATAATATTCGTAAAACGCTGCGAGTATAATAAATATATATATATATATAACTAATACAATTTAGTACCTGCAGCAGATTATTATATAATACAATTTCACCGCCACCGCACTTACGTGGCGCAAGTACACCCATAATTATAATATTAGCATATCATCTACACACACATAGATGCTCATACTTATACGCACATAGTCGGTATGCATATAAATATATATTATATATATATATATATATATATATATGTGTAGGTAGGTAGTCTTATATAATTTAATAATAATAATATAATAGGTTTCGAGAGTTAACGCTTGAACATTTTACTGGATGCACATACACGAAAATATATGCGTAGGTACATGTACATAGTACACCGTTGTAGGTAATAATAATGATAATAATAATTATTATGCTTTCGAAAACACAGATATCCTCTTAAAATATATTATACGCTCCGGCAGATTTTATTTATGCGGCGTGCAAGACGTGCAGTATAGATACCACCTACCACCTACCTGTCTATGTATATTATTTATATTTTTAAAACAACGGCGGCAATGTTTTTTAATAACCTTTTTTTTTTTTACCGTAAAAACGCCGTGCGGGTAATACCATATTATTGTTAAAATTGAAATATTAATAATTTTCTCTACGGTCGTCGCCGTAGTCCATTGTTTCTTGGAGATGCACGACTGATCATAATAATTATTCACCGCGAGAGTTGGCCAATTTTTTTTTCTTATAATATTTTTTCCATCCCGAGTATTATAAATTTTAATCGGGATGAACGTAGCACACGTATATATGCATTTTAAATAGTTTTTAATTATAAAAAGGTTTTTTGTGTATTTTTGTTTTTATATTTAATACAATATTTATAGGCTTGTAAGCATGAAATACCTAAAAAATAATGAAAACAACGGATTTATCACGCTTAATTTATTTTTGTATCTTTCATCTTACCAAGTTAAACATATTTGTTAAATTGCCTGACAAAAATGTACTTATATATTATTAAACTATACTTACATAATAGTAAATAGTAATATCGTATACGTCTACTTGTATGATACAGAGGTCAAATTTGGAGTATGTTTTGTACACATCATAGGACCCTTTATGAAATATATTTTTTTTAAATGAACATTATCAATTTTTGAGATATGTTATAAAGTTACAGTGTCTGGCGAATGACGATTTTACAGTTATTTTATCTTGTTATAAACCTGTGTCATATATATTTGACCATCACGTAAGTAAATGTGATTTAATACCACCCACATCCGAGGACACACCTCATGGTTACTGGTTATGACTAACGGTTTATCAAATGATAAAGTATAACAAATTGAAACAAAAAAAAAAAAAAAATTCAAATTATGAGGATAAATCACACCCGAAATATCATTTGCCATATCCGTCATACAAACGCATAAAATCAAACATTTATGTTTAGCAGTAAAATAAGAGTGATTCTAACTATTTTGAAATGCATAGTTAAGAATATTATCCGTGTTCGTTGAGATAATTATTCAATATTTAAATATAAAAGTAAGCTATAAGCATTTTTTATTGTTTTAAATATTAATTTTTTATATTTTATAAACTTATAATTCGTATAAATATTGGAAAAATGAGAGAATAGAGATATATTGTTATCTTTAAATGATATAATAATTAATAAGAATTGATTGACTACAATTTTCAAATAAAACGTAAGCTGCTGAACTTAAATTTTCTATATCAGGCTTAACAAATGTGAATGAATCATCTTAACAATAAAAAAATATTTTTTAAAAAAATAACGAGAAGTCACTTTGCTGTAGTTTTAGAACGTGACTCGTCGTTGAATTGGTTACTGTAATTGATATGCTAAACCGCATACGAAAAAAGATTCTGAGTGGAGACGGTATTCTGTAGCCTATATATTTTATTATCTATTTAAACGTTTGTATTGTTATTAGAGTAATTAATTTTTTTCCATACTGGGTAGGTTGGTAGGCAGAACTAATTAATGCCAAAGAAAAATCACATAATTTATCATTATCTGTATATTTAATAAAATAGTTATTGTCTCATTTATATTGTCGTGTCATGTTTATATTACACTGATGCCACAACAAAATTACTCAAATTTCGAACTAAAAAAAAAATAACTGAAAACAACTTTATGCAACAAAAGCATTTAAATTGGACGTGTAATACGATTAGTGTATCATCGAAACTCGAACGAAGTGGGTGTTTCCTTCATGAACGAAAAAGATTATTATAAATATGTTTAACATGTCATAATTTCTAGAAAACGTCAATATGAATATTTGGTGAAAATTCTGACATTTCCGATAATTTGTTTTATTTTTTATTTTTCTGGATTATTAAGAAAAGCACTAGTAGTTTTAAGTAGAGAATAGCATCAATTAGATCCAATTTTCTGTATCAAAAATCACAATTCAAATTGAAGATTGAAGCATTTGTATTGCTCCTATAAAGGTTATGTCAGACAGCAGCTATTGTAAAACTAATACGTTCATTACACCACTCCGAATCTCAAAGAGGATACATTTAAAATTATAAATACTTTGACTAAATTTTTATTATTTAAAAAATATCCGAGGACATTTTTTACTTTCTAAACATCAGCTATTAATCAAGCAGTGAACCCATAATACATATAAGTTATTAGTGCTCAAGGGTAACATAGTTATTATATTATAACTTAACATTTCAAAAATATTCTGATGGTTTAATATTTTCTGAAATTAACGGTATAGTTTTTCTTTTAAATGTCTTTTATACCTACTTTATTCCTATGTAATAATCTTCTCCAAAAATAAGTCCTAGTTGATCTACTTAGTGTCACTGCCAATATTATTGAGGCATATTTTCTTATTACTTATTAGTTAGGTATTAGTATTTGTTATGAAATTATTTAGTATACGAATATTATTATTTATCGTATTTGAAAGAATATTAATTTCTCATTGCATTTAAATACGTTTGAAAATATTCAGTTGACGTTTTTTTATATTAAATGTATTATAGCTCTGGGTTGAGTTAATTGATTATACTAAATTTTAGTATTAATAAAAAATAATTAATTAATAATAATATTATTTTATTTTAATACCTTTAATATTATTAGATATTTTTAAAGATTAATACCATTATGTATATTATAAATTACTTGTAAATACATACAGCTACAATAATATATATTATGTATCTTAACGTAAAATTTCATTATGTAGGTTTAATAATTGATGCTGTTCATTATTAATAATTTGTTACTATTGTTGAAATATTAAATACAAAATTCATGGGTAAACTAAATTATGAATACCTATAAAAAATAAAAAATAAAAAAAAAACAGTTTTATAATTATTTTTGTTATTTTATTGTACCTCCTAATGTAAGATCGGGTCAGGATTGGTTGCAGTAAATATTATAATGATAAGACTTCAGCTTGCAGTTTACCTACATTGATGCAATTCCGTTAGCCGGTTACTATACGGTTACAGTTTAAAGTAGGTATCTACGTCATCCCTGCCGTTTGTGATTGATTTTTTTGTAGAACTATAAAATATTCCATAAATAAAATATCTATCCCAAACAGTCCCACTGGCTATCTCTATGGAAATACACATTTTCCATATTATATTGAAAAAAAATCATAAAATCCTTTTTGAGATAAATCCCTCGACAGTTTTTATATTACAACCGAACCTATAGTCATGTATACGTATATGTTACCTTTATTTTAGGTATACCTTTATACCTATACAATGTATCTACGTCAGATCTCTATACGTTCCTTTGGACTGCAAATAATATACTATTTTAGTATTCTTTGGACTGAAGTATTCCAAGTTAGTGTGATACCAAAATGGGGGCGGTTATATTATTATAATTAGCCATCGGAAAACATTTTTTTTTTCATGTTCATGTTAATCATAATAAATTATTTATGTCGGCAGTCGAGGAAGTAGGGCCACAATGAACATTTTCCCATCAGGAATACGACTATAATTAGACAACATCAATATATTTGGCAAATGTAAACTGAGCCTACAATTATCTTTTTTGTTGTACTCGGCCCGAAATTTAAGGTTATAGAAATGATCGACTGTAAACACGGCCTGATTATTTTCACCAATAAACATATACCGACAAATATATATATTCCGTCATAACCAAATCAAAAATAAATACAAACCGAAACATATATTGAAATCAACAGTCTATCATGAACTATTTAAATTTCAAAATTCCAAAACTAAAAAAAAATAATTTTTAGAAATCACGCTTGAAGAAAATAAAGAAATATCAGTATAAATGGATGCGTTAAAGACATAAAAAATTATTTTTTACACTTAAAATTTAAAATTTATATAATTTAATTCTGCTATAACGATTTTTCATACTTTTTAAAAATATAAAAATTAATATAACAAAATAATTTTCGGAACATAATAAAAATTGTCTCCTCATCTTGGTGTCTTCTGGGTAATGTTGAATGGTTCTCAAAAATGTTATAAGATAATTATTAATTAGATATTATGAGAAAATCTGGGCATATTATTCTTTTTACTCGGGCCGAGTTTACATGTAAATAATTTTTGCCTGAAAACCCCAGGCCGAGTTTTTTATATACGTTATTGACTTTTTCAGACCTAGTTTACAATCGCCCAATATATTATATATACTTTACAAAATACTTATTTACTTTTAAAGTACTTTATAAAAGGTTGACCAATTTTAATAGGATCATTAAAGTTTAAAGTTCTGAATTGATTCCTGCTATAGAACCATAAGAAACACTCACCACTTATCATCGATATTTATTTGTAATTATTTATGTTTAATAGTCTATCTTTACATATTTATTTAAAATAATGTGTATATGTTTCATCTAAATATCAATAATCTTAGAACAGTTTTGTTACAAATTTAAGTACAGAATTATATAAATCATATGTGCTAATAAACCCTTATAAAACCCAATTAAACTCTCATCATAGCAGGAAAATTTCGATATTATTAGTTTGTAACAAATTGTTATACGCACAAGAAAATAATATATAAAAAAATAATATGTATCTATATTATATTATAACAATAATTGTATTGACGTAAATAACTGTAAAATATGTTGTATATTATTATTTAGCTAATTATTAAAATATTGAGGTGAAATTGGTTATATTTCGTTAAATATTATATACCTACAGTCTTTTTTTTCTATTTTCTTGATCCAATCTCTGTGGGGTAAGTAATAACTAATAACTAATAATATTGAAATAGATAAAAGTATTTCAAAGCCGATAGATAAGAATAATATATAAAGATGTTGTCCAATCACCAGGTAACCATATTAACTTCAGTTTATTCTATTATTAAATGCGTTTTTGTTAGATTTTTTTTGTAAAACTAATCGATTACTTTAATAAATGACAGAGAATGAATAGAGAAATAAGAGAATATCCGATTTACGTCACTGTAGGTTTTCGCTATTCCATTAAATTATTTCACATTATTATTCTATACATAGGTACCCAAGGATACCTGAGTAAGAGCAGGACTAGAGGTAAGATGAGAAATCGTGGAAAGTATTGAGTTTTAAGAAAAATGTTTAAACGTGGAATGTTAGTCACACTGAAACAATATATTACTATTTAATATCAACAAAATACTCAAGTGACATCATGAACAGGCTTGTTGAATACGTGTAATGGCAATAACTATGCAACGTAATATTTTGCAGATATCTAACGATGAATAACTAATTAAATAACTGTTTATTCTCAAATACTCTGATATAATTTTATTAGGTTTTGAATAATGCGACATTGATAAAGTTTATTTTTATTTTAAGTCTAATAGAAACATCAAAATAAAATATTACTGTTTTAGGTAAGATGGAGAAATGCGACGGGGTAACCATGTCCCATGTTATTTTTTTTTAAAGTTTTAAATTCAGATTTATGGTTATCCTCTTTATGAATATCACCAAAGTAGATGTTTTCTATATAATTTCTAAACAAATATAATAATAGGTATTATGATTTAGACATAACTACATAAGATATGAAACTTAATACCTATAACTCTCTTTTTTCTGATAAATGTTAATGTACATAAATATTGTTCGTGATTAATGTATTTTTATAATAAAAAAACCAAAGCTTTTCAGCCCAAATAACGTGTAATCGCAATTGTACAGTTATTATGAATAAGGACTATCTCACCTCAACTATGGTCGACGGTGGGACAAAAATCAATTTTATGTTTAGTAAAAAAAATATAATAATATAATTTTGTAAATATAACGAATAACAATATAACACAACTGATTGGAAATGAAGAAAATACATAATATAATTTAACACAAATAATAAGCTCTTTGTTGTACTAAAAAAATTAAAACAATAACCCATTAAATACAATCGTTAAATTTAGGTGTCTCATCTTAACCAGGTTTCTCTTATCATAATATTGTCAATTATAAAGCGATATAAATAACTAATGTTACCGAACGGCGTAATATTATTATAATATTTATTTTCATCGGTCGCTGCAGGTTGATTTAACACACCGTGTGCACTCTCTCGTTTGTTTTTAACAGGTGCAAGTCGTTGAGTCGTAAGCACATAATAATAATAATAATATACTACCTACCTACTTACTGTGTTCGGTCTACGATATGGAAAAACGTGACCGACAACGTAGTCCGTATAAGTTGACAACAAAATTATATTGACTGGCGTGCGAGACGACACTGCCACACGAAACACTATTATACTATATTTTATAATAATATTATTATTATACGTGATACTGTCGAGTGATTGTAGGGCAACACGTACGAGACGGTTCTTATTAATAATTTTCAATTCGTAGTTAGAAATTATTATAATACTAACGAAACGATTCATGCGCAGCAGATGTTCACAGTGTTTATATAATAGAACAGAAAATTACAATTTTCATTTTCGAAATAATAAAAACATGAAATCGATAATAAAAAAATCTTAATATAGGTTTGTTATTAAAGTGCAAGTGTAATAATTGCGAGCTCGACATCACACCCTAATAAGAAGCGGGACGTGAATCGATAATGTATATTAAAATATTTTGTTTTACTTTATTGAGAGGTTAAAACTCCAAATGCTGGAAATATGTTTTTTCTGAGGAGTATTCGATAGACAATTGTCATGACGTATGTGGGTTCCAGCTTGCTATCGCTACTAGTACCAACCACCCGCATATTTGGCACCCACACATCATTACATTCAATAAAATATTATGTTTGAGAAACTACTAATTTAGACCTAAAAACCTGACGAGCTTACGCCTACTTGTGTTTTGTACTTCTGAGACTAAAACTTATTCATCGAATGATCGGACATTAATTCAGTAAAAACATTTTTAAGTAATTGCGAAAGTAGATTTTTGAATAACTGTTTCATTTTCTCGAATAATTTGAGATATATAAATAATAGTAAGTAATTAAGTAATTTCCTATATTAAGTTTTAATTAAATAATCAAATAGGATTTTTAAGTGTCAATCACACACATTATTAAATATTAATTAATAAAAACAAGAAATAGGATTATAGGAAAATATTAAAAATATAAAATAAAATATATCACATTTTATTTGAAATTGCTTCCAAAGCTATTGTTAAATTTGGTATTTTTTAGGCACCTAACATGCTTACCTTATAAATAATAAACAAATAACAATTAAAAAAATATATAAGCAAATAAATGAATTATACAATTTCCCACAGACTAGCCTTTTCTTTATTTAATTTTATGGAACTTTTTGAGATCTGTTATTAATTTGTAGATCTATGTTTGATCAGCCAACTTCTTACATAATTTGTAAGATTTCATATTGCAACTGGTGGTCCATGAATATTTATAAACATTAGATTAAAAATGTTTGTAATGGATAATCTTGCCATAAAATCTGAACATATCAAATTCATTTGGCTAAATCCCCTTTCGTATTCCGCCGTGGAAATCGGCAATATTCTTATTAAAATGTTTAACTCTTTTAATTCATCATTAATAATTTTATTGTCAATATATTTTAAAAAACTCTGAATCCCATTATCTGTATTTAATAGAAATTTATTCGTCAATTTCTTTATTTCATCTTCGCCAAATCTTATATTTTCAACTGCAGAAGGTCATGCACGTTCATTTAAAATTTGCATATAATTTAAAATAAAAGACTCTTCATTTGTTTCAAGTAAACGTGATCGAAGTTGTTACATAGACTTGTCAAAAATTGATTATGGTTTAAATAGCTTACTTTCTTATTACTTAATAAAACTATGTTTTTGAACACTATTAGTATTTTATGTACTTAAAGCTTCTAACATGAAATTTCCAAGTTTTGTTTTAAAGAATCAACCACTACGATCGTCCTTTTGATCGATTCATTAGCACGCAATAATGTAACTGAATGACTTTGTAATTCACGAGATAAATATAAATTATTTATCAAATTGGTTTATAGAATAAAAGCATTCTCGATACATTCACGTACATCCGCGTATTATGTGTTATTCTATAAGTATACACACTTTCAGAAAAACAGAGAAGTGGGTATACGCCGTATACGCCTCACTACACCACTGGTCTTAAGTCTAAGATAAAACGAATACCACAAACAGCTTTAATGTTAAATAAATTATAATTTCATATAATACATTTTTATTACGAAAATTCATTAGACGTGGATTTTTTTCAATATAAAACGAACGATCGATCGTTGACTAAATTCTAAATTTAATTTTCACTCAGTGTCAGATGAATGATAATTTATAACTTTAAGAATAGAATATCTATAGTGACTCAAATAAATTGTATTGTACCAATTGTATCTGGTATTTATTTTTTTATTTTTACCTATTGTAAAAACAATAAATTAAAATTATTTCCAACCAATAATGATGATAAAAATATATGCCTGCAAGCGGCCAGAATGATTTCACGTCAGCGAGGTGCAAATAAATCTTTTGCCGCAGAAACGTAATGCAAAATATATCTAAAATATCCTCTGCAACCACATATATATGGTTACATTACGATATCGTGATTTTAAATGTTTAATAGTTTTGTCGTTTATTTTAATAATATGTACACATAAATTTAAAATTTAAAATTGTGTAGGTATACTCATATACCGTATTTTTTACCGTTACCTACTGTATTATTGATTACTTTTTTATTATGTAAAACGTTTAAATAAGCATAATACATAATATGATAATATATTATAATATTAACAGTATAGAATTGAATCAAAAAGTCATTACTACAATAACTCCGATATAACGAAAACTTTTTTGAAATAGATTATTTTCAGAGTGTAAAGTGCTATCGAAATTCAGGTTTTTTTTTACAAATTTTTTGAAAGATTTTCATAATCTCATTTGTTGCGCATATGTTCACATTCAATTTTTTGCGTAAAACCAAAAATGTAACGATTCAAAGAAAGTATTTTTGTGATATTTTATTTTGAAGGATTCAAATGGATTTAGCAATCTGAAAGTCAAAAATAAAGACGCAAAAGTACAATGTACCATTAAACTGCAGGATACTCGTTCGCAGCTTCATTTTTCCATATTTAATTTCACTGTAATAAGATCATACAACATGTACATTCGTGTACCATAGTATACTGTGTACAACTGAAGTTATATGTAAAGACTTTAATATTTTATATAGTTGTATTTAGGTATATCTTTAGCATTATACAATTAATAAATAGGCGTGCAATGTGTACATTTTAGTTTAAAAAGTGAAATATATACGATGTACCAATTATAGGCAGTACGTTTTAACGTTTCATGAAAGAGTAATAAAAAACTAAATTAAAAATAAATTCATATTTTGCTTAATGGTTAAGAACGAGTAAAATGTACGAATAATATTTGATCATGTCAACATTATATTGTCTGCAGGTACTATAGATTTCGACTTTATTTGTTTTGCTAGTTGGTTTTAATTTGTTTAATACGATATTATATGAACCAAATAATTTATCATAACTTAAGATAGCTTATTAATAGTCAATAAAACAACGCATATATAAGCCAATATATACTACCCCGCATCAAAAACAGCAGAGAGTAATACAATATATAATAATATACATTTGAGTAAAAATAGATAAACTAAAACTATATTTTAAATATCCTGTCACAATAAATTATGGTACAATACCAAACTTTCAAAAACTGTAATATTTCTAAACTTTGAACTTTCCCCCATTATCATCATTATTATTATAATTATTGTTCTTGCTGTGTCGATAGTCGACAAGGCGTGAAGCCAACATTCGCTTCACTCTATAAGTTCAATAAAATAAATTATAATGTCCACTTTCACTCGTTTATTACAATTTTTAATCAATAAAAATTGCTTTTATTGTGTTCCTACTTTTTAAATATAAAACGTAACCACTTTTTGTTTAAGTCTTCAGCACCAAATTTCCTTGTGACAAAATACAATTAAAGTGACAATTGTCGATATTCATATTTCGCTACATACAAGGTTTCACAGAAATATTATTTAATTTAATTTATTGGTTAGGTACCTATATACCAGTGGTGGCTACCATACGGTTCGTTGCTTATTAACAAAAACCAAAATTTACTTATTATTATGTATTTTTTTAAATTATAAATTATATTTATATTCATGTTGGCCACTCCTGCTATACAGGGTGATTCAACATTTTTGTAACAGCCACTTTATTCATTCAAAATAGAGAACAATGTATGATGCAAAAGTTTTTTTAATTTAGAAACATCTAAAATGATTTGTCCAATTTTTTACAATATTTTATGTTGGTCAACTTAAAAATTTTTATAAATTTCAATTATCTTTTAAATATAGAGTTTTGTATTAATTAATGTTGTTCGAGGAGTAAAATGCATTAAAAATATGTCTTCATATGTTAGTGAATAAAGTATAGGTTCCCATTTCAGTTACTAATGTTGACCCATTAAAACCCCCTAATATATTGTAAACAATTATAAAATATACATACAATTTTAGATGTTTCTGAATCAAAAAACTTTAATATCATTCATTTTTCTATATTTTGAATATTCATGTGATAAAATGGTTGTAACATAAATTTTGAATAACCCTATATACGTTATTAAAAAATATATCAAACTTAAAATTGTATTTTAATAACCACAAGTAACAAATTAATGATGTTAAAAAACTCATTTTAAAATGTATATTGTATAGGTATAGTTTGAAAAAAGTTACAACAAAATGATTATTGATCTTAAAATAATAATTTAAAATAATATTATGTATTGTGTAGGTACAAATAACAATGAATTATTTTTTTTTTTTATATTTAATATTTGGTCGTAATTTGTAATATAATTTGTTTTTAAATTAAAAAAAAAAAAAAACTCAACAAGATGTAATTTTTATTAAAACTTGTGTTTATATTGATACACGTCTATCGAATATCAAATGCGCAAACTATAAAAAAGCATAACATTATAATTATATTACTACTAATATAATATTATTTATTTCGTTGATGACGCAATACTAACTTCATGTCATCGTAGATTCCAAAACAGAAAAAAAGAACGCAACACAGAATTCCAAAGTAAAACGTCAGCAAGTTCAAAAACTAGTTATTACCAAATAAAAAAAGACGTTGTATATTATCTTTATAAGTTAGATATATATATTGCACGATATATCTAAATGTTTTATCACGTTTTATATTGTCTTATTTTAGGGCTTGGAACTTAATGTGCTTAAAAAGTACAAAATATGCATGCATTATGCGCATAAAAATGTACAAATATGCTTTAAACATATATGGATTTATTTTTTTTCTAGCAATTTTATAAATGCAATACTTACAAAAAATTTACATGTTGTATAATTTTTACCAAATATTTATTAATAATAACGGTCACGTTTATATTAACTAGGGATTTGAAAAATATAATACAATAATATTTAGTGAAAACTATCAAAATTAATACACCTACTTTAAATGTATTTTTTTTTGTTAAATTTAAAAATAATTGTTTTATAAACTTATTATTGATCATCAATATGCTCTAAAATATAGTAAAATTAAGAAATATTCTCTTCAGACAACACTATCACTAAATTAAGTATATAAAAATATGTTCTTTAAACTTTTAATATTTTTATCGTAGTATCGTGAATTCAATTTCTCAGTTTCTTATAATAATAAATCTCATGTCCCCAAAAAACATACAAATGCAACAACTTTCTAGTCCTAGTCATATTTGGGTATCGTCCTTACTGTTGTGTATTTATGACGGGACGTAGGAATGGTCTGGTCCATAATATTAGGTGGCTTTAGGCTTAACTCGTACAATATTCATTTTTACATCTTTACAATATTTACGATCAAATTTAATTGTTTATTAATGATTAGTGAAATTCCATACTCGACAGTAACTATTCGTAGTGCCAAGTGTCGACAAAGCAGCGCGTACGATATCATAATAAAAAAAAAAACACGGATCTGTTATGTGGTCTCCTTATACTCAGAAAGACATTCAAAAAATCGAAAGGGTTCAAAATCGTTTACTTTCAATTGCTGGTTATGTTTTCAAAAAGTGCACACTCTCTTCATCGGAATCGGTATTTTTTTAACTTTTTGATTTTGAAACCAGAAGGGCAAGAGAATAGCTAGACAGAAGATTTATTAATAATTTTGTTTTTGGTAAGATCCGTCTACTCGTTAGGGTTACATTTTATATGACTGCTTATGATTGACTTGAATCCTAGTGTCCTAGATTTTTAGTCTACTAAATGAAATGAAGGTAAATTTTAGATTCTGATCACACATTGTTTTGTTTTTAATTTGATAATATGTATAATATATTTTTACTATTTCATTTGATTTCCTTTTACTACTTATATCTATTGTACACCGTGATTATTGTTTGTGATATAATTTAATTGTTTTCTTAAAAATTTACCAACACTTATGTATTTTTCTTTGTAAATTTCCACCAGTAGTAGAAATATATAAAATTAAAAAAAAAAAAGAATGCACGATATTTAAATATTACCATCGTATAATAGAATAATTTGAAAACGGGACGACGAATTTCCCGAAATTGTTTTTCACGGCTATCGCGTGTTTACCGTTTATGACGACGACGACGTATTGGTGTGGGCATCGTGACGATAGCACACGCTGTTTAGGGTTTGACACAGGGCCCGATTTACCAAATCATGGGCCCAATACAATTTAAAATTTTGTGTTTAGTTTTGTATAAATATTATTATAATTATTTGTTACATAAGCCACCAAAATAGCCAAACAAAATCCATATACACCATACGCAAGTTATAATCAGTGGTTATCGTAATTTGTTTAGTATCTATTTATATCGTGTGTGATCGAGATATTTTATCTGATAGGTATCATAGAGTAAGAATATTGGTACAGATTAGACATTTACATTTATCGTAATAATATGACGACGATATACAAAAATAATAAAACACGAATTCAATATTTATTATAACTTTTCTCAAGGCGCGTTACCCTGGATGGGTTCCCGCTTTTGTTAATCGGCCGTAATTTTGTTTCTCTCAAATTATAATAAACATAGGCACCTATACAACTAATTTTGTTTGACTGCTGTTGTCGGTGGGCCCCTCGTCCAAGTGGGTCCAGTTTAAACGTATCATTTGTCCTTGCATAAATACGGCACTGGTTTGACGGTGGTAATAATAAATTATTATCGCAAAGTCTATATAAGCAATATTCTCGTGAAATAATAATAATAATAATCGTGTATGCACATTGTACACATAATGCCTCTGCGTGTGTAAGTGTGTACTAGAACGGTGTTCTGTTTCATGCGTTTCGTCGTGTGTCGCGTCAATTCAGACGTAATAAATCATAGGGAGACGGCTGGCAATCGCCCGCATATAATATATTTTTATTATTATGATGTTACGCGTTTTACAGCCATAGGTATACGTTATTATATATATATTATTTTTATTTTATTACACGCCGTACAATACACGCGTATATTGTGTACACGATAATAAGTACATACGCTACAATATTATTGTATTATATTATATGCCTACGGTGTGCTTATACGTTACATCCGCATAAACGCGATTTAACACGGTTTTTTTTTTTTAACACTTACAAATCGTTTGGCCGCCATGCCCGCGTTAAATTATTGAATACGACGACGCCGAGTGTGCAAGCGGTACACCGTCTGTATAAACGTATAATAAATGAAATATGCGACTATAATAATAATATTCTATACATGAATATCACTATATATAGTCACTACTGCTATGGTAGTAATAATCGTAATACGTCATTTTAATAATATTGTCACCGTAATAATACCGTGACCCAAATCAAACATTTATATAAATTTTAAACACACGCCCGAAGTATTATTTGTGATGGGTATATTTTTTACGGCCCATGGTCTCAAAGCGGCAACATCAGTGGCTCAAAATGAAAATCAATTGATAAATCGTTTTGGTAAAACATTACCTACCCGAAAGGAGCTTGTGTGATATCGACGATTTTAGCACTCCTAGAAATTATTTAGGTCTAGTTATCTTCGGGGATTTTTTTTTTTTACCGATGCGTTACAAACAGACATTTTTCTGGAAATCTTAAACGAACGTTGGAAAATATTGTGACAGGTACGTGATAGATATTTCAAAAATGTTTAAATTAAAAACAGTTATCCAAAACTACAAAAATATTTTATCCGTGCTCGGCTGTTCATAATATTATACGTACGTAAACAATATTATTGTCTTTTGTAAATCCAAACTCATAATTCGCAATCAAATATCAAACGTTAAATTTCAATTAGTTTTAAATTTCTACAACTTGTAGAGATTTATGGATAATATATATAAACAGATGAAAGCTGTACTGGTATACAGTCCAAAAATGTATTGACTGCCACTCCACAAAAAGAAAAAGAAATAATTATTAAAATATAATATTCAATTTTACAGTCGACATTTTTTTAAATCGATTAATGTGGAATTCAGTAGCAATAACATTGGGCGGATTTTCTTATATTGATATATTATACACTTATTATAATATTCTGCCACCATAAGCCATTAAGAAGTAACTCCACTTTTTTTTTGATTGAGTTTTTGGTTTCTGTCGACCAATAGATATTTTAATTCTTTATCGTAATAAAAATTAAGGTTTTTCTCATTAGAAATGCGAATAAATAAATAACAAAATAACAAAGAAGGAGATACCCATTTACCTAAATTCAGTAGAAGCAAATAAGCAGTATGTTAGACATACTAGAACAAAAAGCAGTAAGTGATCTGGAATTAGTGCTTTTGTTCTTAATAATTATTATATTTACACAGCAGTATGTCCAGCAAAATTCAAATATTTGGTTTAAATTTAACATTGGTCCCGAAACAGTATTTATATTTATTTTATACTATGTTACAAGTAACTTGATAAGGAATATTTTATCTTCATTAAAAAAAAAAAAAATTACATTTAATTTGTTCATAAAGTTATATTTTAGGATTTTAGATATTTAAATGAGATGTTATCGCATGTACATTTAAATATCAAATTTATTTTAGATAATCTAATATTAAAATGTAAACGTGATTACAATTTATTTAAATATCTAATTTTAAACACATATGCATAACTTTATGAATACATATGCCAATCTACAATAAAAGGCATTTGGCAGTAACTTCAAATAAAACTGCAAAAACTGTATACAATAGATTACTATGTAACTATAAATACTACTTTTTGTCTTCTGATTCATATTAATCAATATGAAGTATGTTCATTAAAACACATTAAAAGTTATAAAAAACTTTTTTTTGTATTTAATAGTTTTCTCGCAAGACATATAATAAAATAACATACCACCTTTTGAATGCTTAAAAAATTATTATTTTCACCCTACGATCTCACTTGGTGTTAAAAACTGTTTTAGTGCATCCTCAAAAACTACGTTTTTGGAGTTATTCCTTAATGATTTTTGACGACAGAATTGTATGATAATATTATATAGAAGTTAATTATTATTTACCACTTATTAAGATCATAGCTTATTTTCTAATCTTTGAGACATGTCTGTGAAATTAAAACCGTATGAATAACTGTCTATCTACATAATATAGAAACCTGTAAATAATAAATATCTATGGTGACATGCTGACATGGCGGATGTGCCTATTATGTTTCATTGCTCGAATTAGGTGAGAGGACGGAGCTTCTCTACTATTTTTATTATTTGTTTGCGAACCCCAACTATTTTTTTTTTTTTTACTAAGACGGGGAGACAACACAATCTAATGCTCGAAAATAAGTTTATTAAAATGTGTATTCAAACTGTTGTCAATCGTGTTATGTATTTTACAATTTTTAATATTTTTTTAATATCGACATTATTTTTGATATCAGTTTATTATCTTTTTTATGGTTTGGACTACCTAATACCATTTTATTTTTTATATTCCATCTCTATTATATCACGCTTGTTCTTGGCCAAGTGCAGTTGTGCAAAGATAGGTACTCGTATGAACAATAAATTATTGTATTATAAAATATCTGTGAACTAGTGTTGACATGTATCCAATCCATGAAGTAAGATACTGCCATAGATAATAATAATTTTTTTAGTTTTCCTACTTTAATATGTAGGTATTGCTATAAAAATAGGAATTTTAATAAGACAAAAATATTGTGTTTTTAAATGACTCAATAAATATGAAATGTAATTTGGAAAAATGTCAACAAATTGCGTGAATATAAATTCATATTCACTTACACGTATAACTAATACATACATAAAATTTTGAATTTATAATTATGCAGCTGAAATGTAGTATTGACAATTTAAGAAAGGTAAAGAGAGGGAGAAGGTTATACTTCGTCCCCCATTGGTCTGTTCTAAATAATATTGCACTTGGAACTCAGTTTTAAATCGTTAGATTGAGCTCTTCTACTTAATTTTTCCCAATTCAAGCACTGCTTTGACAAATAATCCTCGGGAAATGCGTTTCGTCGGGCCGGAAATGATTTGGTGTACTAATTACTTTGGTAACTCTAGACAAGTTGAAAATTTGGCAAAGTCAATTTTTGCTGAAACTCCTTTAAAGGTGATTGTAACGAATTAAAGTGGAGTTAAGATTCAATGGAATACAATGAAAAAACGCACCTATATATAACACACCTTATTTTTATGTTGTAATTTTTAGTATTACAAAAAACATTTGAAAGCTTCGCTCTAATTATTCAAAAAAAAAAAAAAAAAAAAAAAAAACAATATCATAATACATAATGTTTTTTTAACCTGTACATCGTAGCACAGTTTAATTTTTAAAATTTAAATATAATAAATTACCCATACATATTTGTGAACAATTATCGAATACCGTAGTTTAGTCATAAGTCCTAACCATTAGTTCAAAACCTTCAGAAAAATAATTGCTATAGCCAACAAATAAACATCAAATTTTATCAAATAGTATTTACGATAATAATTGTTTTATCAGATGAAAAAGATAATTTCACCAATTGCAATTTGTTATTAATCAATAATTTAAATAATGTCAATACTGTCACAAATAATAAGTTATTACACACTTTATAATCACCTATTTCGTTTTTCCCATAACATATATTTTATATTACACACTGTGTGACGTGCCTATACCTAACGTACAAAAAATAAGCACAGGCCTATATTTACACACATCATATTATTGTCATATCGCCATTCGCCATATCGGTGTTTTTCAACTAACCACTAAGATATAGCTACAGTTTGGGAAATTTATCGCAACGATCGCCGAAAACGTGTGTGAATTCGTTATAACTTAAAAATTATTTCAGTAGCTACCTAAAACTAAAAAAATAATAATATTATCTGATGCGATAGCCGCGGAGGCCTTGATTTTCGGCACGTGAAAACAAATTTTAAAATAATACAAAATGATTATTGACGATTAATATTATGATTAATACACAGACCATAATATTAAAATATATTTTATTTATTACCTATGTGAATCATACTTACTGCTATATGATGAATAATGTTTTAATATTGCACTCCCACTTAAAAACTGACACAACTGAGAAAATGTGATTTTTTTAATAAAGTTAATTAAAACAGTACCATATTTTGTAAAATGTTTATACTCTAAATGAAGTTCTTTAAATTTGATAAAAAAAAAAAATCATAAAATATTTGAATTTTTATTGGGTAACATGATTGCTACCGTTCATTTTTTAGTTAATCATATTATGTAAGTACTCAATATCAATAACAAGTCTTATTATTCTGTTAGAACTAAATTACTATAAAATTTACTGCATTGAAGTCTGTATAAGTAAAAAAATGGAATTCCTGCGTGAATTGATATGTCTGGAATCCTTTTTTAGTATATCTCAGTTACAATTTTTTTTTTATAGTGCCATCTAAATGTCTTTTATTACAGGTTCTTGTCGTTTTACGAAATTATCCATCGCATTCAGTGTCAACAATATAGTTGATTTGCAGAAATCATATTTTGACATTTTAAATTAAAAGATTTCAACTCTTTTAACTACATCCGCAATTATGTTTCATTAAATTGTAGTATAGAATTTTTTTTTTTTTTAATCCATATTATTGTATCGATATTATCAAAGTATTATTATTACTATTATAATATAATAAATAGCGTAAATATTTGTTATTAGTATACAATGCCGCAACTAGGGATTGGGGCTCATGTGCGGATCAAATATAGGGGCTTTTATTTTCTATAGAACTTCATCTAATCTAATTATATATATATATATATATGACAAATATAAATTTGCTTACTAATTCAATATTACATTATTTTTTATGTTTCATAATTTTGTAGACAATATAATTATATATATAAATATTATAATAATAATACAAATAAATAAATTATACAGAATTAAAATCGTTAAATAAAATCATAATCTTTATAAAAAATAAAAATAATTCAAATAAATTAAATAATAAAGAACCATTTTTAAACAATCACATAGATTAAGTCACTTTATGCTTTGGGTATAATTAATAGTTTCACACTTTCAACATCATATATGTTATCGATTGTAGTACTTTGTAATGTACAAAATATTATAGTTCTAAATTTATTCACAAAAAACTTAAAACAATACCAAATTAATATGCATTAATATAACTTAGTGTCGAAGTCTTGGGTGCCCTCTCATAAAACGTTGAGGGCTCTTTGAGGGCAAAGTGCATCTTCAGCACAACGATGGTCGGAATATTGGTACGGTCTATGGAATAAATAACAAAAGAAATTAAAAATCCGGAATACTGGTACTCTTCAAAATATAATTTTTAGGGGTGCTAAAATATTTAAAATACTTATACTATAAATTTAAATAAATCTATAATAACTATTTCAGAAATTTTGCTATCTATATTATTTAATTACAGACTTATTCTAATTACTTTATATTTAAGTAATTGTCATATCTTTTATTTAGTTTGTCTTATAACGAATTTTTTTGAACTCTTAAGCGTTAATGTAATGTGCACATCTAATCCATAACGTGTTCATTGAATCCACGTTGTCGCATCATCTTGTTAGTTATACTTATTTACTAACTAATCATTCACAAAAATTGTTTGTTCTATTGACAACATTTTAAGTGATCTCGTTTAGGTACATTTCATTCATGTAGGAAAATATCGTGCTCCGTTAAGATTTATCTTTATTTTTGTTGAATTCAGTCCTTGTTATAACCGATAGTCTTAGTATCGAAATCTTAAAATTACTTTCAACTTACATAATATAATGATGTATTTTATTTTTATACATTTTGAGAATCCTTGATTGTTCAGTATCATATCAGAATTTCGCATTTATAACGACCGGACAGTTTTCTGTTTACCAGCACAACGGTTAGTTGTGGGCACTGTCAAGTATAGTAGTTTACATACATTCTATCTACAAAACTTTAACGTAGTTGGCTGTTTGTACGTAGCGATCACACATTGGATGGTCCCTATAATATTATTAATTTATTGTGACGCGTCTTCCAGGTGTTGCGACCAGCCCGCAGCAAAAAATGTAATTTATAAAATGCAATAGGAATGTAACTCGACATAAAAATATAATATCATGTTATACAATGATGGTGGTGACAACATGAGCGTATATTATTTATTATGATTTATCATTTTTAACGTCTCGTTTACACACTACTCGCAGTTATTTTATCGAACTGATGGTATTGTTTTTCTATAATAACCACAATTTTACATTTTTATCGACGTTCTGGATTCTAGATAAGTCTAGAGTTTGTAAACTAAAATATCACGAGAACATAATAGTATGGTAAGTAACAGACACTGTGGCACCGTTTAGTGCGCGTAATAATATATATAGTACCTAAGGCTGGCTAAGTTAATGATTTTTTTCTAATTCGTAATGTTGAGTTAATATAAGATCAGTAAGTTAAATTAAGTTTAAAGTTGGTTTATTATTTTTTTTATAACTTCGTTAAGTATTTACTTAATAAATTATCAAATTAATAAATAGAAAAATTAATTAAGTTAAAATCAACCTAATTAAAATTTCAATAATTTTCGAATTGGTAAGAAAAAAATGTTACTTACAAAATGTTGATGAATTTGAAAATTATTCAAGATCGTAATTCAGTACATAACAAAGGGGTTTTTACGGAGGATTTTAAGATGGTCAGCTAACTATTCGGCCAACTTTTCCCCCCAATATTTGAGATATCTGATAACTAGATATATAGTAGATATCCGGTTACTTACTACTATACTTATAATATATAATAGGTATCGGTTATCTACAAAATACTTTTATATGAGATGTAGGTATACTAAACTCAAACCAGTAATAATTATACATTTTACCAGGAATTCCTCAATATTTCTTGTATAGTTTTAGGTATATCTTTGATATTTAATAAAACCATCGAAATGATAAATTAATGATTATTTTAATATTTAACTTAATTTTAATAAATTTGTATAAAATTAACCTGAAGTTAACACGTTAAATATGTTTAAAAAAAAATACTTATTAAGTTAAAAATTGGTTTTCAAAAAAAAAAAAAAATAACTAGTTATTTAATTTTGTTAATACTAATTTAATTTTAATTTTTAACTTGTTAATGCCTAGCCTTGATAATACCTATAGACAATATGCAGACTTCTGAATATTGGACACGCTAGGCCCTTTAACTCTGCAAAAAATAATGTTTCAATGACATATTGTTATGTGGTGAAATATAACTACCCAACCCAATGTATGAATATTATAATTATCAAACGAATATTTTAACGGGATCGATTGATATGCAAATAACGTATTTAAACGAAATTCACTAAGTAGTTAAATCTGGTGGTAACTATATCGCATATAATACATCCATGTAGTATTATATCGTTGATTATTTTATTATACATCCACACTTATAATTATTATAATATACTTTCATATTTTGTCGGCTATTAAAAACCTATAAGGGTAGTAATTATTAAGGACATGAATTATATTTGCACTACAAATATTCAAAATATGCAGACAGTAAAAAATATTCATGTTCATTAAATTGAAACGAGTTTAAAAATGCACAACACAACGTATTGAATAAACTAAATAATTGAACTGTACATTGAATTCGTTTTACTCATTGGTTCATTGCTTGTAATTTATAACGATGACCACCGTTGTGCCATAAAAAAAAATATCCTTGCTGCAGAGTCTATCATACAGAGTCCGCGAATATAGGTGTAACAAAAATAAGGAACTCACTGACTTTCAATAATTGTATTTTGGAAAAACACCTAAAATTGAGGCAATGAACTCGAACATGAACCTGCCTACTAACTAAAAACATAAAATATTGTTAATCGCTAGGCCGTGTCTACCATCGCAGATAATAATAATGCGGGTTTTTAGAATAAAAAGTCCATTTGTTTAAAAATAATATACACTATCTATTGACTTTGTACTTTGCATAGTAATCATCATGAGCAGTGGTGTGAATATAACGCACTATAAAGAAGCAAACAATATGGATGCTCTTTTATGTGTTTTTACCAAGATAGGGTTGGATTAGTTAAAAATAAAAAATTCAAAATACGTAAAATTATGTAAAGTTCACTTAATTAAATAAATTCACAATTTATACCACAATACGTGGCATTAAAGGCACAAACAAAAATCAAAAACGTATTTTGAAAACTGTATTTCATAAAAATAAAAAAATAATTAGCTTTGTAAACAAATGTATATTTTGTAACAATTAATGAAACATATACGAGTAATATTAACAACTGCAGATAACCTTTTTATATTTGCCAATATTAACACATATTATCGGTGTAATAAAACATCAAATACATTATTTATTCCTGAAATATACAATAAAAACATAAATTACATTCAAGGTGTGATCCATTTAAGTGTACACTCATTATTTTGAAAAGTTTGCTCCCTCCCCCCGCAAAAAAAAGAATTTCTTCAATATCAAATTTTATTTTTCTTGATTGTAAAAAGTATATTTTGCAAAGATAAATTTATTTAATATTTTTATATCAGCAAAATAACAGTGAATTGTGATCTGGCACGAGTCTTTTACAAGCAGTGTGTAATATTAGCATTGACCGTACACCGGCTAACTCGTCGAATTTTATTGTGATTTTTAAATTTAAAATTACCTGTAGTCAACATGTTTAAATTAAATAATAATTGTCCCAAGTACTAATTGGTCAATATTGATTTCAATTCGTGATACACGTTGGGCTGAGAACCACGAAGCGTGTTTAAGATGGTTTTTTAAAAATGTTGAACCTATTGCAGAAATTTTAGAATTTTAAAGAGCTTTTAACGAACAAGTCACCTAATGCATAAACATAGATCATAAGTACATTTAATTAAAGATATTTTTTGACATCTGAATTATTTTTTTTAAATCTTTAAATGAACAAGAGAAAATTATAATTCCTGGATCACTCGATAAAAATGTCGTATAGTTATTGAATTGATTGTTCTAAAATTTGATTACGAACAGTTATGGTAATACTATTTTTGATTTTATCAGTCAAATTTAACAATGTTATTCTAATCATAAATGGAACAGGTAAAAGGGATATTTTTAGATTTATTTTTTTTAATCATGATTTAATGAATATAAAATAAATATGGTTATACACCGACAAATTAATGATTGTAGTATGTTGGGATAAAAAATGGATGGCGATCAGGCTTGTTAAGTTTTACTCATCAGCAAAAACACTTTATATGGACCTCACAAAATATTGTATAAAAATTATGATATATTATGCGTTAAAAAATAGTTTAATATAACCAATTTTCAGTGATTTTTGATTAGAGATATTTTTTTTAAATTTAAAAACAAATTATCTTAAAATTGTCCTACAAACGCTATATTACTTGATTCATTTTTTTTATCATAAAATGTTTAATAGCTCAAATTATTTTCCCCTTTAACTGTGCGTTGCCGAGAGTTGACTGTATATTATAGTCAACGTGCTAATAATACATTAAATTTACAGTGGCCAGCAGTTGAAAACTGAGAATTTTGTCCGTAAATATTAGTCTGACTATACATTGTTAATATCAATGTATACAACGAGATACTTAGTTTTTTTATGGAAAGTATTATTATGGAAAGTATGTAAGTTATCGATTTTTCGTAAAATTTGTACAGTAAATAAATGGATTTTAGGTACAACATTCGATTCTACTATAATTATTTTTTTATACGCGTTAATCCGATGACAATTTGGGCCAAGTTTAAAAACAAAATAATAAGTGTGGTGTAACGTCTGACAATATTTCTTTTCTCCATAGATATTTCAATTGTACGATATTACAAAAACTGCACGAAAATTTCAATTTTCATGTACCAGCTAAGTCAAAACATTTATTGTCTGATTTGTTTTTCTCTTAAACCTCAAATAAAATTACACGGCGTTATTTAAATTACTTTTTACTTTTAGCAGTAATTCAATGAGGCATACAAAATAAACTGGATGAATACAAATTAATGAATATTAATAATAGTGCAAACCACTGCGTTAATTTGTTCGAGA
The DNA here is from genome assembly GCA_014851325.1 of Pentalonia nigronervosa. Lineage (NCBI taxonomy): Eukaryota > Metazoa > Arthropoda > Insecta > Hemiptera > Aphididae > Pentalonia > Pentalonia nigronervosa. The sequence goes on along the minus strand of JACXSJ010000945.1, from coordinate 32,409 downwards.
GAGTATACCGAAATAATATTGTGTATATATTTTTGGGTTTTACATATTTTGTATTCACGAACTTTTAATTGTTTTAGGAGTGAAACGGTATAAAATATAATAAGAAAACCAATTGCACGAAGTATAGTATAGGTGCTTACTACCTTTATAATTAAATCTACGTAAAAGTATACAATGTAGAAAGAATTTAACTATCACAATATTGAATCCAAAGTACTTTAAAGAATTCGCATTATTTGTTTACCATAATGGTTACTGATTAGTAGACGTCTCTCTACAAAACTTGCTTTACAGGTCTGTATAGTATATTTTTATATATTATTGAAATTATTTCTCTCTTTGTGAATTTAAAAGCTAGAAATTATTATAATGTATACTGTGAATACACATTTTAATGTATTACACTATAATAATTGTATCCCTGCAAAACAATAATTATTAACATTTTGAACTTTGAATTGCAAATTTGTCAACAATCATTATTTACTTGATCAGTGACATGCACTATATGCATTATATGCGTATCAATTATCGACAACGACAAAATATTTTTATTCAATGGATAATGATAAAGGATTTATGAAGACGTAGATTTCTGTTATTTAGTTTCGTAAATATTAAAATTGATAGATATGAAATATGGTATACATTGACTTATTTTATATATTTTATTTTTCCACTACCGTTCACAACTTTTTTTATTTTAAATAAAACAATTTGCATTTTATTAAATTATTGTGTTCAGCAACACTATTGCTATTTATATAGATGTATACAAATTTATACCATTTTAATATGCTAATAGTTCATTTATGAAAAAATAGTTGGTTTTCTTGATACTTCAGCTTGTGTCAAGCAATGAATCTTGAATGTATATTTTGATTTCGTACAGTTGTTTTATATTCTTATTGACGATTTATAACATGAAATTGTTACTGCAGTAAAATGAACACTTGAGATAAATTCAACAAGACCATAAAAAATAATCTTTAAAACATTGGTTAACCTTCCGTATTATAAAATGATGCGCCTGGGTTATATAAAGTATAAAAAAATTATCATTGTACCTACATAATACGTATAAAAATTAATAACATTCTATATTTGATTTTTTAGAGAGTTATATTATTTCAACCAACCAGAAAATGTATAAAATGTAATAATAACAAGTGGGTAGCGCTCTGCCGTATATTAGGTGTCATGTGCGTCATTGCAATAGATGTGTTAAATTTGAAAATAATGATATTAAATCATTGTATACGAAAAACGATTCTGAGCGAAGACGGTCAGTCAGCATATTATATTACTAAGTATATTTAATAATGTTTTTAGTGTTAAAGAATTTTTACCATTAGTAATAGGTTTAATTCATTTTTACCACAAAATATTGCATTTGAAAATGTTATTGCATATAAAAAATATAATAATATATTTTAAAACTTTCGAGTAACTAAGAATAATTTTTTCAAACAATATGACGTTTAATAGTAAATTTTTGGTTACAGTATGAACTACTTATGAGAAATTTTGTTATATATTTTAAATCCTTAGCTGTAAATATTAAACATTTTATAATATTTTAGTTACCTTGGTACAAAATAATTTGCAAATTATAGTGAATTCGATAAATTTTAAAACCATTTAAAATGAAAATACAGATAAAAAAAATCTTGTATATGATATATTATTACTATTTTAAAACTGTTACTATAACAACTTATTAGGATACTTGTATTGAACTTTCAAGCTTTTTGACATAGCAAAATGTGCTGCAGAATCCAAAAAAAATTTTTTTAATGTTTATTAATAGTTCAGAAATATTTGAAGTTATAGAAAATTCATATATAAATATTTGGTGAAAATGTTTAGTATCTACAGTAATTAGTTTTTTAAAAATAACAAAATAAAAAATAATTGTTCAATGAAAAATTGTTAATTTACTAGTAAATATTTAATGTCGTAAAAATTTAAACTTTAAATGCTTTAAAAAAACGGTTTTAAATTTGAGCTTTAAATTTTTTTTAATTACTTTTATAAAAAATTATGAGGAGCCTTATATTAAATTTCCAAGTTTTTCAACTAAGCCAAAAAAATGTGTATCGACAATAATAAATTTCAAAAAAAAAAAAATTCATAGAAATATTTCAAAAATTATATGGTGTAGAAAAAATGAAAATGTTAATATACCGTAAAAATCTATTTTTCACTAAAAACACAAAACAGATTGAGTTAAAAGTTGGTTTTGCGTAAAAATTCCCGTTTTTCCTTAATTTTTTTATTTTTCCGACATTTTTGAAAGTTGATTGGAATTTATCAACTTTACCTTTAAAAGTACTAACTAGATTCATTTTACTACTAGAATAAATATTAAATTTTAAAATCGAAACATTATTTCAATATTTTGACTACTTAACGTGTAAACATGCATGATCTAAAAAAAAAATAACACATCTTTGTAAAATCAATACATTCGTTGCCTCGCTCAGAATTTAAATTTAATACAGATTTCAGTTACATGTTACTATCTTTAAAAATAGACGCTGATCCACTCATTTGCTTATTTGTTCATCGTAGTTTTTTTGTTAGTAAACTGGTATTTTATAAATGTAATGTATTGCACATAGTTTTGGTTAAATCTGTTTTACTATTACTAATATTGTTATAATAATTATGTAATAAATAGCATACGTGGTTTATGGTAATACAAAAAAAAAAAAAAAAAAACATTTCCCATACAATTATTATTATAAACTGCAGTATTGTATTTCTATACAAAAATGTTATTTGATCGACATCGCGTTACTAACCGCCATTAAAATCATATGATATTGTACACTCCGAAGTGCACATTTGGTTATTGTCAATGACAAAACCTTCGTTATCGTGCAATGAAATTGAATAAAAAATGCCAAAATACACACGGACACACATGGCTACTTCTATATCTTAACCCAACACACACAATGTTTTATCTTGTAATATTAATACGACTGTTATTTGAGACTCTATAGTCATAACCCCCATATGATTATCTATAATTACTGTTTAACGAGCTGTCGCTCATGTTGTCTTCCCCGTTTGGAACGACTGCACAAGTGGATTTTAAAAAGCCACGCCTACCCATATATGCGATAAAATATAAAAAATAAAGCCTTCATTACTTAGTGTATTTTATGATATTATTGATACAGTAGATTGAATTTCATTTTTACGAAAATATTTGAACATGTCATTGAGTGTATAAAATATAATAATAATGCAATAAAATACTTTAAAACAAATATTTTACTTGAAAATCGCATGTATCTACGTTTATTATTTCTTGTGTTACACCAAAAAACAAAATCGATTTTGTAAAAAATTTGCTTCGCGTAAAAATTCTCACTTTTCTTTTAATATTTTTTATGTTTTTCCCGACGCATTTTAAAATTATTAGGATTTTTTTACTTTTGATCTTACAAAATACTAACTAAATTCACTTTCCTATCAGAGAAAATGCTGATGAAGAAAATCAAAGCACTTTTATGTCCCAAAAAGCATTAACGGACATAAAAAAAATAAATAAATAGAAAAAAAGAATACGTCTTTGTAAAATCAATACGCTCAGAATCTAAAACATAACTATCATTCGACTAACTTAATTAAATATGATGTTGCACTCAGAGAACTATAGACAAAGAGTTCAAACAAATAAGCTGAATTAATTTAATAATATAATTTACTTTTAATTGTTCGTAAAACTAAAGTTATGAAAATACAAAGTATATATTTTTTTATGAATGACCGCTTACCGTTATAGTTTTATGTATATGTGATAAAGTATAAAAATATATAACGTCTATCATTCGGCCAATTTAACCAAATTATATTGCACTCAGCGAATTTGATCAATAATACTTAATATTTCAAACAAATAAACTCAAAGAGTAATATAATATATTTTTAATTATTTATAAAATTAATGTAATCAAATATAAAGTGTACAATGTTTTATCGTTTTATGAATAACGCTACCATGTAGTTTCATAGTTGCATTAGGTACGGAGAATATTACCATAATTTACCAAATATTATTTTGGACTTAATTACCTGAAACATAAATAATAATATGCTAGAATATGCTACACGGATATTTTCACAGTTTACTACATTATATTATAAATGAATCAATGAAAAATTAAAAGCTAAAATAAAATATTTATACAGAAATATAATAAAAATATAATATTGACTTAGTAAAATAGCTTTCGGTTTTATAACACAATATTTGTGAACACAAAAACATAGCATATTTAATTACTCATAATTGATATTAATACATAAGTAAGTGCCTAATTTAATTGGTATTTTATTTAAGTTATATGTATGTATGTGGTATTACTATTTACAGTGTTACACTAGTTTACTAAATTTCGGTAAAATATTGATGTACTAAATAAGATTTTTTACTTAATACATTTTCATAAGTTAAAGTTATGTAAGTAGGTAGTGTATTATACTTTTATATTTTGTATAATAAATAAAATAATAAAATGTAAAAATTGTAACATAAAATATAGAAATAAGTCGCTTACTTTATCAAATTTAGCAAATAACCATAAAATTAAGGCAGACAAAATGTCTCATAGGGTATCTATATAAATGGATGAAAATCGATTGATCAATTTTGAAAGGCTTTTATTTATTATTGTTATTATTCAAAAATTTTTTTTTTCGTCGATTGAAATCGTATGAGTTATGACGGTCGACAACATACAATAAATATATACAACTATTATGTACTGACATGATATAATCTGCAAAATGGTAGCTGTCTTGTCGCCTAGGCTGTTAGTATTTTGGGATCGAATAAATATTTTTAATTCATGTAAATAAATTGTAATAAAAAAGTTGGTCCTATATTCAATTTTTATCAAAATAATGTATCTAAATAAAAATTTCTTTTTTTTATTTTTATTAGTTTACTCCCTCCCATTAAATTGACCATGGTTAGTCATTTTTACGATAATGATTGTATTCATTAATTCTGAAAAAACCACGAACGTACTACATTTAAAACGAATTTCTACGATTGTTTTATTGATGTATAAGATATAATTATAAAATGTATTTATTTCTTTAATAAAAATGATCAATATTTCATTATTTTACAATGAAACAAATTTAAATACCTATCTTTTTATTTAACTTTTGTTTATATTAAAAATGTATTAAATATAAATAGAAATATAACTGTTTGAATAATAACTAATTATTATTTAATATACCACTTATTTTATAATTTTAGCAATCTTAATTTTTAAGACTTTAATCATTTAATAATAAATAATGTTAATATAAGTATAAAATATTTATTTTATTTTAAGTTAAAATTGTATAGAAAATTGTGAAACTGAATTTGTTGAATTTTATTGATTTACTCAATATTGTTTAAAGTTAATGTTTAAAGACTAAAAACTAATTATCATAAATATTTTAGTAATTGTTCTGTATTTGCATAAAAATTAATATTATACGTTAACAATTATAATAAATACTCACTTTTAGTAATGTATTTATATTGTTATTTACTAATTGTCAATAACAGTAATTTTTTTTCAAATATGTACAATTTTTTTGATAAAATTGTGTAGTTTTAATATTTTTTTGAATTGCCTAACAAGTACACTGGTTTCAAGATTAAAACTGCTATAGTCGAATATAGGCAAACATACTTTAGATACTAGATATTGTGTATAAAATACAAGATATATTTTTTTGAAATTTACTAAATTAGCTAAAATTATTAAAATAAAAAATCTACTATATTATTTATAAAGGTTTGGAAAAAGAATGGGACATAGATTTATTCCGAGGCTAGAGTTTTGATTATCGAAAATCGATTATCAATCTATAGTACACCTATTTCTCTTTTTAGCGAGAGAGATGAAAATCGGTACTTCTGCGCATCCCCATAGATATTAACTTTTGGTCCACTTTGAGAATTAATAATTAACATTAAATATAGTTTATAATTATCCATACGAACAACTTTTTTCAACATTGTACACCATCGAAGTAATGATAATAATATTCAACAAGTGGTGTTTATTTCAACAATTTGCATGAAAAATTTTCAAAATAATTTACCATTTTATATTAATCTTCCAGTTTCGCTTGCAAAGTACTTTCAAATTTCCAAATCATTGTATTTGAAACACAATTACCAACAATATTTTCATGATTAAAAATACTTTTTTCGTCGATACAAATGAAAACCGAATAATTTTAGTTGAAGGACATTTATTTTTTTTTATTGAAAAACAAATGCTTCCGCGATTGTGGCCATTGGCTACAGAAAAGAAAATATATAATTTTTAAATTGAAAAGAGGTTTGTTACAATGGATATAAACTTGTAAGTTATAACCAGAGTAATACAAATAAGGGCTGCATATATAATTAACAGAAGTACATAGTGGGAGAGTACATTATACATTTATAATACATATTATTAGAAAACATTTTTTTTTTAAATTAAATTAAATTAAATTTTTTGTGGAATTCGGTATCCCTGATGAATTTGAGAATATTAATTGTATCGATGTTGAGGTTTTCAGCAAGATGGAGAGTTAAATTATATTTTTGGCGTTGTAGTTCATACTTTCTGCAATTGGTGAGGATGTGTTTAACTGTCATTGAAGGACATTTATAAAAGATAATTTAAAGGAACTAATAACGTGTTATCACGAATTTATTGACCAACGAAACGCCAATGGATTGCATTGCATAAGTATACTGGTTGGGTTAGGTTAGGTCTGATTAGGCTTACATTCATATATTTTGGAAAGATGTAGATACTATCTATTGGGGTCAGATTTTCTCCAAATCTATGGAAAATATTAAATCAATTAGTTTGTGTTCAGAATACAAAATGAAATAAGTGAATAATTCAAAACAAATGATTTGATCTGTCTTTTTTTTTCTTTTTTTTTTAAGTTCTAACGACCGTGTAGTGTGTAAAATTTTTATTGACGCTGTTCCGAATCTCTACATTTTACTAAAAATGTAACATTTTTTTTTTTAATTAACTCCTGAACATTATATTAACCGATTTCTATTATCTCTCATTATGTTCATAGTTAATTCACCAAAATAATCAGTTAATCAATCACCTTTCTCTCGTTCCATTCCTGATAATTCCCTGGATGATTTAAACGAAACTGGTCTAGATACCGCCGAAATTAAATTATCGGGATCCAAAGTTTTATCACAATATTAATCATGTATGTAATCCAAACGTTTCTTGTTGTATATTTTATAAATGAGGAATAGTTGTAATTATTCGTTTTAATAATATTAAAAAACTTTATTTTTATATACATTTTAATGCACAGGTATGACAATTTATTTTAAACGTGATCAATGACACGAGTAGTGAAAAATATAATATGCCTATTATTCATTCCCACGACTCTTCCTTAAATCAAAATCATCTGATTATCCTGTCAATATTTTTTGGCCGATTTATATTTTTACCAATCGTTTTAGAAATTCTATAGGCTATAACGATATCTAATATTATAATTTTAATGCTTCGGTTTTGTTTGAATATATATTTTTATTATTATTATTTTTAACGTTGCTCGGAATTCTTACAAACAATTTACATTTATTTGATTCTTGGGAATTGTAAAAACAGGATTTTTAGCTTCACGTTATATAGATACGCTGAAAATCTTTAAATTAAACGAATGAATTGAGTGAAACGCTTTTCCGCGAAACGGTTGCGTTGTATATTTTATTGAGAGCCGATGATTAAAATCTATTAAAAAACATACATAAAAAAATATATATATACCTATGTTGTTGAGTATATACATCTCATTTTTTAGTAATTGCGTTCTCATTTTACAACAATATGAATATTATTATATAAAATTTATTTATTTTTATTTAAAGGTCCACGTTTTCAATTAATTTCTAATATTTAAAATAATCATTTCTGATATTTCCGGAAAGTTCAATAAAAAAAGATTATATGTGTGTAATTAATTAATCATATAATTATGAGGTAGTTAATAAAAAAAAAAATATATTTATAACTCCTTTCTTAAATGCTCGTTGAATTAATAGTATTTTAATGAGAAAAGAAAAGCAACTGTATAAAATAAAAATGTAAAAATGCAAATGTTGACTTTCCACCTGGACTTTGGTTGTGAATGAATAATGATTGGAAGACATCTGAATTTTCTTCGCTATCATTGCATAATATACCATTATAGGTGAGTTCTGAGTAGGGCGAAATAGATCCTTAAGCAATTTAAAATAAAGAAAATATTTAAATATCAATGGTTTATTTAAAATCAAAAATTGATTTCAATAAACCCGTAGAAATAGAAATAATAAAATATTACTTCATTGAAGCTTCTCAATACGATAGTATAATATTTAGTCCATTAGTTAAATTAAAACAAATAAATAATTTATCTATTTAAAAAAAAAAAACAAATCTTTTAAGCGTGTGATTTAAAAATTACAAAAGTTCTGTTGCATTAATCGTCATTATTCTAAGTTGTCTGACACGTCGATATGAAATATAAACTGATAAGTCCTATGGCATCCAAAATATATTTCATTATATTTCTAGTCATAACTTCGTTTAGTAGAAGTATATAATCAATAAATTAAAAATATACAAACCATGAAAATGACAGTATAGATACTTCACGTGACAGAACAATTTAAATCAACATCATAACTGTGTTAATTCGCCTTTGTGAAACTGTATTATGCACTTCATCAATCTTTGTCTTGACAAAAGCTGTTCGCTAAAAATGAAATTTTAATAGACGTCTTATAGTTATTTGTATTGATGTCAGGGTACTGCTGTATAAATATTAAATAATTCACTGAATACACGCGTCATTGTCAACCACTTTATTTTTAGTTAACTATCTATATTATCATTAAATATCGATTTCATAGAGCACTTCCGTAAATTTGTGTATGTCAAAATAACTAAAAATACTACACTTTTAGTAAAAACTTATTAATATTATATAACATGTAATGGAATTATTGTAAAAATATATCAACTTCACGTGCGTCATGAAGTTACGACTATAATAGTGGTTATTTTATATTTACTTACCTATAAAAAAGATATATTATAAAGTGTATTGGAAGGTTTTGTAAAATATCGCTTAATATCATTGAAAATAATTATTTATTACATTTAATACGACCTTTAGTCGTATCGTAAAGCATTATTTTTGCTATTTGAAAACAATATAAAGAAACTCTTACAATAATTTAATAATATAAGGTTTATTTGAAGCCTACTGTGGTTACTACTTTCTGCAGGTGTCTACTATACACCATAATCGTACAAGTCTAAAATAAAGTAATTAATTTTTTAAATCGACTAATAAGTTTAACATGTTCAAATGCATATTAATCAAGCAGTAAACACATAATATTATTTTTTTTTTTTATAAAAACAAGCAATAATAATTATTATTATTATTTTTTTTTTTTTTTTTTGATACTTTATGATTATTTATTTTATACCATTTTACGTCTTATTTTTCTATATGAATATATACTATTTTTGACGGAACAACATTTTATATTTATATTACGTGTTTGCGTCTGTATGCGCATTATGAACACTGTACTTTAATTAATACAATAAATTGTATTTTTATATTTAAGAATAATATTCTTAAGAATAAATTATTCCAACTACGAAGTATGGTATTATACATTTATACCTGTGGTTTTGCATTGCGTGTTAAATGCAGAGTTTTAACTTTTGGGGAAGAATTATTTTTATATAATTTTAAAGTTAATATCGTTTTTATAATTGTCATAGTGTGTGAAATATTGTGCTCCAAATAAGATAATAAAAACAATAGCTTTTTGCAAGACAGAATTTTTCATTATCTATAAAGTATAAAAAGATATATTACAAACAATAAAACATTATCAAATATAGTTATGATGATTATCTTGAATTGTTAACAATATATTGAATCTGAATCTTATTCTGAATCTTAGCGTGTATTTCCCACTAATTTTGTGAAATTATAAAACTTGGTAGTATTATAACAATAGAGCTGTGTATATATAATGCATTATAAATTATATAACTATTTAAAATGCATTTAAAATTCCAAATAATGCAAACAAAAATTATAAATGTATTTAATATTATTGGATTTTTAACGGTAATTGTTTTGCATAATATTAAAATATAATACGCCAAAAATCGACTGTAAACAGATTATAGATTCACAATAAATATGCCTTATAATAGTTATCATAGCGTGACTAAGAGTTGCATACCGTGAACACTGTATGATTAAGTTGTTTGAAAAAATTTACAGAAAGTTACAAGTAGCAAATAACGACAAAAACTATAAAAAACCTGAATAAAAGTTTTAAAATTGTACCAAGTAAACATACTATTTCAATAATATAATATGGTTTGTGATTAGAACTTTGTACTATGGAAGTTGAATCTTGTAAGTTGTAAAAGCAAAATGGAAAAAAAAATGACATTTGTTTCAGTTTCACAGTCCCGCTAATATTTATAACAATATTTATTACAATGTACATACCTTCATGAAATAATAATATAATTACATCTACGTTTTATGAGTAGAGGTACTCATTGATCATAATAACGCAGTGCCTATATATCGTCGCCGTAAAGCAAAAATTCATCAATGGCGAAATTTCGATTATTCTTTTATTATACCATCTTCTTGTTTATAAACTCGAAGTCGATAATTTATATTGGGAATTTGTTTTTTTTAGTTTTTAAAAATTTACTAACAGTGTTAAATACAATTTTTAATAGTAAAAATGCCCTTACCAAATATTGCTGTTTTGCCGTTAGTGAGTTTTTGCTTTGAGCCGATGATATATTATATTAATATGTATACCTAAAAGTGTGCACATTAAGTAATTTCAAAGTTAAGTCAAGTTAAAAAGTTAATTTTTTTAAACTTTTTAACCCAATTAGTTAGTTTATTTTCTAATCAACTTATGAACTTAACTAGTTTAATTGACAGTTAAAATAACTTAGTTTTTCTCGGTTGATTTAAAAATAATCTGTCAAGTTTAAATTTTTTTAAAGTTTTTAGTTTTCGTGGTTTTATACGTAAATATTTATAAATAAATAATCTTATACTAGGTATATATACTACTGATTTTACACTTTGTGGTTTCTGACAGCAAATTGGATTTAGTTGATACTTTTGAAAGGTCATCATTCCAAATAATTTTATAAAATGTTCAATTTGTACAGCTATATGGATTGAAAATTGAAAACAAGGTTTTTTATAAATATTTTATACTATAACCAAAAAATATAAATATTATATAAGCACGGTTTTTTAAATATATATTTTAAGTTCATATTTAAAAGAAATTAGATTTTTAAACGGTGCGAAAAACGTTTTTAATATTTTTTTGTAATTAAAAAATATTATTCGTGATTACTCGAAACTTTTAAATTATATAAAATGAAATGTATGGTAATAACAAATTTGACCTACTATATTAAATTAGTATTATTATAAAATAAAATAAAATAAAATTATAAATATACTTAGGATGACGTTTTATCATCGCTTAGAATTGTTTTTCGTATCCAATGGTTTTATATAATTTAGTTCAAATTTAACACACCCATAACAGTGATCTATTCTACACCTATTGTACAGCAGAACGGTACCCACTTTCCCACTTTTATTTCTTTCTTTCTTTTATTTTATTATGAATTTGTTCTTGTTATATCATACCTTTATTCTCATTTATGTTACAGCGCGTCCAGACGGAGCAGCTTTTGTCACGCGGCAAATACGCGTCCACACGGTGCGACATTTATTTCCCAATTTGTATTAAATCAGTTAGCGCCAAAATGTCATCGGAGGAGGATGTCGTTTGTGCGCTTGCGTTGTTGTATGCGTACAAAAATCATACAAAAGTGTGGAAAAAAAATGGTGGGTTCACCCAAGTTTGCAGAGCAGAAAATTTGCAAATGGATCAAGATTATTAAATGAATTAAGAAAAGATGATGAATTAAATTTTGAATTCTAGGTTCATTTCATAATTTTTTAAGAATGTCAAGTTCAGATTTCGAATACATACTGTGCAAAATAGAGCCAATAATAAAAAAATCTGATACTTTTATGAGGCAAGCTATACCAGTGCACGAAAGGCTCGCAATTAAGCTAAGATTTTTAGCTACCGGTGACTAATATATGAGCTTATCATATTTATTTAAAATATCTAAACAGTCAATTTCAGAAATTGTTCCCGAAGTTTGTACTGCTATCATTGGTGTACTGAAAGAATTTATTAAAGTAAGTCAAATATATTATTAATTATATTTTAATAAATAATCAGATACAAAAAAAAGAGCAAACTCTGCAGTGTTCACCTACTATAGCTACCAATTACCATGAAAACCTAATCTAAATATAATTGAAATTATGAAAAAAATTATGTACTTCAATGTAACATATTTTTAAATTTTATTTCTCAATTAATAATCATTCATAAAGGCAAGTTGATCACTTGATTGGGATAATATATCAGATGGAGGATTCATATCGCTATTGGTTTTTTTTGGATCAGGTATAATTGTCGTAGTTGATGTTGATGGAGCAATATGGTTAATTCGTTCTGTGGTACCCATGTTGTAAGAATGAAGTGAATAGTTTTGCATATTAGGTGGAAAATCATAGTAACCTAGTGAGGCTTCATAAAGCATAGTTTGAATTTTAAGTTTAATTGTTTTCTGAGCATAGTCAGTATTTAAATTTTGAACGCTATTTGCAACTTCTTCGCCAAGTATCACAAATTCATCTCGCGCAGATCGATTATCATAAATACCACGAACCATATTAACAATCTGTTCTCCTGTAACATCTTTTTTCCCTTTTCTTTTGATTCCTTTATTCGCTACAGCTTGATTTGAAGTGTTCGGTTCCTGTGGAGAAGCTGAGTTCGTATGTGAATCAGATGACAGATTTGAAATAATTAACTGCGATAATTAATTTAAAATAATGTCTTCATCTGTGTTGACATCACTTACCTAAAAAGAACTACATAGGTATATGCGATTTTAATTTTACATATTATAATATTATTTATTTTATTTAGATAGGCCACATAAAATTATTTGTTTGTACTTTATAATCAGATTACTATAATAATATGACATAATATTTAATCATTATATCAATTATATGCTTAATTTTAAAATATTAATGAGCATTAAATAAATAATATAATACAAATTTAATATAAAAAAAATTAATAAGACACAATATAGTTTAAAAGTATAAAAAGTAAAGTTTATTTTATTATATATATTTTTAATTTATTTAATCTTTGATTATTATTTATGAATACCTATGTGTTTTTTGAGTTAATACCAACCTACTTATTCATTATTATTCAAAATCATAAAATTTCACTATCATTTTGTATTTATTATAGAGACCGAATACTGTCGAAGAATGGCTTGATATTGCGAATGGTTTTGAAACGAAATGGAATGTACCAAATTGCATCGGATCATGGATGGCAAGCACATAGTATTACAATCACCGATGAACAGTGGAACAGAATATTATAATTATAAAGGTTTTTTTAGTATTGTTTTGATGGCAGCATCCGATTCTAATTATAATGTAATATGGGCTAATGTTGGTAGTCAGGGACGTGTTTTTGATAATATGAAATTTAAACACTTAATGACATCTGGTTAACTTAAACTTTCTGATTCTCGACCTTTAAGAGAAAAGAGTACTCCGATTCCGTATGTATTCATTGCAGATAAAGCGTTTCCCATATCACACAATATTATGAAATTCTACTCAGGCCACCACGAAAAAAGTTCAAAAAAAAAGAATATGTAACTATAGATTTAGCCGGGGTAGAAGAGTCGTGGAAAATTTATTTAGTATATTGGCTTCAGTTTTTAGAATATTTTGTAAACCGATGTTAGTTGAACCAAACAAAGCAGAAATAATTACTTTAGCGTGCTAATGTACATCTACATCTACATAGCTATTTAAGAAAAAGTTCTTCTTCACAATAGTCGTACTGGCAACCTGGTATAGTTGATTTTGAAAATGCTGATATAGAAGAAATAACACGAGGAACATGGAAGAAGTGATAAAGTAGGATTAAATAGTTTTATGGGGTTAGATAGGGTAGGACGCAGACAAACTATTGAAGCGCATAAGATCAGAGAAGAATTTAAAGAATATTTTAATTCAATTGAAGGACGAGGTCCATGGCAAGATTTGTGTGTATAAAATCTGTTTACTTATAGTATGTATGTAAATTATTTATTTGATTGATAAAAGGTTATTTTTAGTATTTAATTGTTATTATTATAAACTCTATCGATTTAATATTTTGTACGTATGATTATACATTTATACTTAAATACTAATACACTATTGTTTCTTATGATTATTATTTTTAAAAAAAATGTTGGTTAATAGTTTATATTATATTATGTATTTTATTACTTACAATAATTAATAACTAATATAATTATATGATACGTGTTCATTTTACCAAAGGTTAGGCAAATAAATTTATTAATTTTGTTTTTTTTTATATTTTATTATTGTCAAATGTCAATAAGTTGTATAAGCAATTGTTCGCTTTTAATAAACGTTTTTAATAAAAAAAATACAATGTTTTATGATACATACCTGTACGGTGTCAGTTTCAATAGTTGGTCGACAGTCATTTCTGTATTTCAAGAACTTGAAGCTTTTGAAAGCGAACCATTTGGAGCAATAAACATCATCAGCACCATCCCCAGAACGGTGTTGCTTAACTTTTTTCACTTCACGCCAAAAGTGACAAATTAAATTTTTAATTTTCGGTCAACTTTTTCTTTTGAGGTATCCATATGTTTGCTAATTTCAAGCAAACTATCTTGCCTTATGTATCAATTTCTATAGTCCTTGTGTTTGTTGTTTCAAAGATTTGTCGATTCTTTGTATAAATCGATGAACAGTAGACACTTTTCATTTGACCATTCAACACTATTTGTCGGGTGATGGGTCATTTTGAATGCAAATTTTCACAACACTTTGAATTTCAATAACAATTTTAATGACTATAGTGTACTCAGTACTGTAGCTACACATCAACACTAGTAGAATGTATTGGAGTGACTGAAGTATTTTGTCTATAATTTGTGTGTAGGTACTCCACTATTATTGCTTATTATTAAAAATAAATAATCATGTTCATGGTTTTATTAATAATATAATATATTAATATATGGTGGTGTTCTTAATTTGGACAGTGGCATAAAACTAAACAAGAATTTATAGGTTTTACATTTTAATTAAATATTAATATTTGTCCATGTACCTAAAAGTATTTTTAATTGAATTAATAATGGGCAACGAAGTATGCATGAGATCAGCAAGTAATCTATATTTTTAAATCTTAAAAAAAACACGAAATTAAAGATTTTTGAAAAATCATTTGTATTTTTAAAAACAGAGAATTTTCAGTATCGAAATTTTGATAGAATAAAAATTGTGTCTTCTGGAGATTACTAAAATAATCAGTTTCACCTCAGTGAAAAAAGTTTGTTTTGTTACTAATTACTTAAAAAATAATTTAAATACCTACTTAAAAAATAAGTAAATAAGTACTGATGCCGCGCAGCTTTCCTTTGATGTAGACCGCCTACTATGCCGATCGGAAATTATGCTACGCGGCATCAAAAAAAGCCGCGGAAAATGTATTCATGTATTCATACTCATGCGGCAAAAGCTGCTCCGTCTGGACATGCTGTTAGGTATTGTTTTATATTTTATGTTTTAATTAATATGTAGGTACATGTTTGTATTGTTTTGGTCTCAACATAAATAACGTAACGTTAATAAACAAACAAACACATACACACACACACACACACACACACACACACACACACACACACACACACACACACACACACACACACACACACACACACACACATATTTACAAAGTGATTCTTTGAACAGTAAGCATGCTTATCTTCTTGAAAAGTTTTAACTTTTTTTGGCAATATTTTTTTTTTTTCAAAAAGGTCGTTAAATCATAAACGTACCTCTCAAAACGTGTTGTTTTGTTTTGCAACGCTTTAAGTTTAGTAAAAGACTTGAAAAATAGTAAAAAAATATCATTTTTTCAAATACCTAATATAAAGTTTTTTGTTTAATTTGATATAAATTTCAAAAATTCAGAATTTCAGAAAATTAGTGTTTACCACAGAATCGCTTTCACATACGTGGGTGTAAATCCGTGCATCGGCATGTTTAAATGCACACATATATTATTATTTACACATTTATTATTATATTATCTGCATTCAACGAGCATGATACGAGTGTCTTACTGTATAGTAAGTTAATAATAATATCGTTTTGCTGTGTTACCAGACTGATTAAACGCCTTGTAAAGTTCATCATTATGGTTTTTTTCTATTTAATCTATTTTAATCGCGAGCACGCGTCTGTCAGAGCGCAGTGTTGTTAATTTAAGTGTAGACAACAAAAATATATAGAATTTTAAAATATGATGACTGATTTCTATAGATATTATACATTATAAAAATATGGGTGTCAGAGTTTTCGAATACACTGACATGAAGCAAGAGCATCCTTCGTTGCGTATCATAATAAAAACAAAAGAAAAAAATAATAATAACAATGATTATTATTATTATTATTATTATTATGGTATATCGTTTTAT
Organism: Pentalonia nigronervosa; assembly: GCA_014851325.1. Taxonomy (NCBI): domain Eukaryota; kingdom Metazoa; phylum Arthropoda; class Insecta; order Hemiptera; family Aphididae; genus Pentalonia; species Pentalonia nigronervosa. The sequence continues at coordinate 15,631 of JACXSJ010000945.1, read as the reverse complement.
GATATTTAATGAGCGTGGGTAACAAGGGGTAACTATTTATGGTACTGTCGGCTTGTCGCACTACAAATTGAAAATCTTTTACTATTGGCTTCCATAAAACTATTATTTCAAGTTAAGGACGGTTTAGAATATTTCCCCGTGATTTTAAACAATTATATTAGTGAGTTTGAATATTTAATATTTGAATGAACATTTTTTTTTAAATTATAACCATAACTTATTATTGAATTTGTGAAAATATCAGAAGTGACAGTGAATACGAATTTCAACGATAAACTTAATACCAATTTACCATAAATATTGTACTGTGTAAACCTTATCCAGGATAATCATAGTAGAATTAATTAAAATAATAATAACAAGTAAAAACTAATAACTTTTGATTGGGCAATTAATTACCAATCAAAGTATTGAAATACATTTAAAAAAATAATAAGACATATTATTTTAAAAATCACCGTAAAAAACATAGTACGCTATTCGATTTTTTCCGCTTTGAAGAAATTGTATGAGTCATAAATATGTTTTTATGCTTTTTCGTATAATTTGAAAAATAAAGAGTTAATGCACTACATTATAAGTTAATATTTTTACTTACAAATAATCAAAAAATAAAGTCAAATAAAGCATAACTTATATTGTGTATAAATATAGATATATTTTTTTTGATATCTGTTACACATAACTAAGGTTTATGATGAGAAAAGTATGAAATATAATTCATTGTAGTTAGATCTTCGATATAACGAGTGAATATATAGTGACAATTGTTGAGTTGTTTCTATTGTTTTTGAAATATTTGGATTGGTATTCAGTTCCAAACCAAACGTGTTGCTTGTGGAAAGTATGAATTATTATCCATTTTAAGATTTCAAATCAGTATTAAAATTACCTCCAAGAATAATAGGTGTTTTATCAAAACTAAGTCATCGTACATTGTCGTATTTCGGACTATATATTGCATGAAATTCCTTTCAAAGTAATTATATTGCTTAAGTTTACTAGTTCCTGATGTTACATATGCTGAAATGAGTATAATTGGCTTCTATGTTTTTTTAGTTTCTAGTAATATTAAATCTTATCTAGAATCGGTTAGAAAAATAAAACATTTGTACCCAACTTAAAAACATATATAAGTTAAAAAAATAGATTTTTTAAATAATTTGATTAGAGTTTATTAAAATATATAACTTTAAGCTTAAAAAAAACAACCAAAAATATTGTTTTCCAACTTTCACAAAGCTATTTACGATCATGTAAAGTATTTGAGTAAATGTATTTAAATACTTTTATAGTATTTAGAATACTTGTTAAACACATTTTAATTTAAGTATTTGCAAAGTATTTTCAATACCTACTGTGTAAGACGTATTTGAAAAAACATTGTATGGTGTGGGAGGGGGTTAAGGCTTTGACAACTAAGGTCATTATCCTATGGAACTGTGGAGAAGGGTACTGTAGGGTTTTTTAACATGTGTGTGTATTTGTGGCAAGGTTTTTACTACTACTAGTTCCCAAATGGTCACCCATCTGGAAATAAGTAGGTAGCAAGCCTTGCTTACTCTTAGTCACAGAATGTAACTGATGGCAGCCAACGCGCTGTGCCAAGCCACAATAAATACTTTTCTAAAAAATTATTTGTAACTTTTCAGATTGTTTTTTTGATAATCATTATAATATTTTATTTATGGTTAAAATCAAATTACTAAACATTTATTTATTTTATATTTCATTAATAATCGTTTATTGTTCAAAGTATTTCAGAATTAAAAAAAAAAAAAATGTATTTATTTTTCAGTATAAAATGTAATACAAAGTTTTAAAATCCAATAATGTTTAAATGTGAGATATATATATATATATTTTTAATTAGCAATTACAAAATTAATTTTTTATGGGTATCCTAGTTCATTATATAAACCTGTTCTAAAGCAGACGGTTCATAAAATATGATAATTCATTTTTGATCAAATCAATGAAAATACTCAAATGAAAACCTTTGCATATTTATGTTGCTTTTTTTTTGTCTACTTTAATCGTACAATTTATACGATTTATAAACACATTTAAAAAAATATACTGTATTCATATCATTATTTTTTTAAGTACTCGTGCCCCCTAACCAGGTACCCGAAGTTTTGAAAATGACAAATACATAATACGATGAATAAAATATTTGCTCAGAAACATTTTACGAATTCCACATTAGTAGTGTTTGTGTTATTATAACATAAGCATCCCCGTAGCACACTCGAAAAAGCACCCTGCTAAGCACAGAGACCCGACCAACACTATTAAAGCATGCCCGTTGTACTAATTTTTCTATATTAATTTATAACTAATAATAAACCTCTATAATAATTATAGCACTGCACAATATTATCGTAAAATATGCAACTTTATTGTTAGCTATAATACTTAGTTTTTATGTAGGTAGGTATATCATCGAATTAAACATAAATCACGTGGTTTGTATATTATTATAGAACGCACAAGATTTTTCAACAATGCCTCCCTATTCATATTCATTCGGTTAGTGGTAAACCTGTGTGGGTTATTTGCCAACATTTTGTGATCTAAGTATAAAAATAAAAATTACAGGCCATTGATATTTTTGTATCTAAGTATGTATTTTATTTTTGTCTATTGGAAAGTGTTCGGGTGATAAAAAGGATTTGTTAGCAAAAAAATGTACAAGGGTCAAGTGTTAAAAAGAACATTTATACATCATCTCAGTTTTAATAAATTATTAAATAAACTTACCCACCATCTTTATTATATTTTTAGTGCGATTTTGATTTCAGTTTAACATTGGGTGTTCAGTGAACGTTTTGACACATTGATCCAAAATCCAACACGTTTGGGTAAGAATAGACACAACGTTAGAACACACAATAAAATGTATTTGGGTACAGACAATAATTTTACTTGGAAAATATAATCTTCTTGGATGTGAGTTCTAATTATCTTTTATAATTTTATAACTTATCAATTAAACTATATTGAATTAGAGTGTAGCGCGGTCGTACGCTCAACTGCGGAAACGCTTTGAGTGTACGTACCGGCCGGTGTTGCTAGTTCCCGGATGGGTGACCACCCGGGTTTTTAGCAACAAATCCTTGCCCCACATACAAAACGTGTTCCAACTCAACCGTTCCTCAACCCACAATAAAAACCTACAAACAGCTAATGGCCATAGTTGCCGAGCTTAAGATCAATAAAAAAAAAAAAAATTAAACTATGTTATTTAAAAATTAAAAATAATTTTATTATGACACCATTATTCATCTCATTACCGAAAAAAATATGTACCTTAACATGTGTACCCAATTGCACTACCAATTCATGGGTAAAAAATATCATTGTGTACCTAAACGTGTTACGGTCACATATTGGATAATAAATTGTTAATTATCAAGACTGTATTTCGTTAGTTTTAATGAAACACGTCAAGCAACACTTCCGTCTCGTTTTGACTGTATCGAATTCATTTTGAAAAATTAACTTTGATAGATACTGTATGTTGACGAGAATATTGAGAGTATGATATATTTTTTTTTAGTAGTAGCTTATAATATAATATGCCTGGATGTGAGTTCCAAACTTTCATCGTTTTGCAATTTATTAATTAAACTCTATTATTGAAAAATTAAAAATAGTTTTATTATGTCACCATTATTCTTCATTAAATGCAACATTAAAGAATTAGGAATATATAAATATTCTCTTGTGCCGTTAAACTTCAGTCAACGTCCAACCTTTGCACACGTTCCATATTTGGTTAAAATATTAAACCGACGAAAAATAAAATAAAAACAAAACTATTAATACCAAAAAATATCATATTTTATCGAAAATAAGTAAATTTTAAGACAAGTCATTTGGATAAATAAATCGTATGTTTACAACCCCGCACAACGTAGGTAGCTAAATTATTTTGGGTGATTAAAGTTAAGTAAATTATATATTTTTAAATGGCAAGGATAATAAAATTAGACAATAATCAGAGAATTGCCTGTAATATATAGGAATTTATATTATTTCCTAGTCGTTTCCAACAAGGTCTTATAAATATGAATAAATTTATTTAGATTTCTAAAAATATAAATGTTGACTTGTCATTAAAATTAATGTTTGATGTTTTTTAGACAACGTGATAATAAACGCAAAATGGCTCAAATTTAATTTCACGTGGCAAACTACTATGGCATTTTGAGTTACATATTTTATGACTAGCACACTTATAAGTCTTACATTTCATATTGCAATTAAATTTTTGAAATCCCTGTGGTCCAGTGATACTATCTAAACTCACTAATTTCCGAAGAGTTATCTTTTTTTGTTGGTTTTGTTTTTAAATGCATTCAAGTTCTAAACAAACCGTATGTCACGTGAAAGTCGTTAAAATAAAAGTTTTCAAAAAACTTACAAACATTCTACACTGAACATTCGGTACATACCTATATAACAAATATTTAGGTTTCTTCGCCATAAAATAATTGTCTCATTTATGAACATTATAGAAATATCAAATTGATTTTTGAAATGTTTTTCTATCTCTAATTTTTTAAAAGTTGCCCCACGTATTTTTATGCTTTTCTGTGTTATATGCTCCCAGTTATTAGCAAAATATGATTTCGTTTTTATAGTATTAAATATTTATAATCAAACCATTTTAGATTAAAAAAATTAAATAGATAATTTCGATTTACGAGCGATAGTGCAATACATCTCTTAGCAGCTGGTATCTGATTGATTTTATAATATTATACAAACATTATATTATAAGTACATCATATTTGTTGTTATCATATCAATAATATTTTATCGAGCATGGTAATAAAAATTATATTATATTTTATAAAACATCGGGTGGCCATTTAGAGTGCCTTCTTTCGTATCCATTATTCTGTTCATTTTTTTACTTTTGTATACCTTGATCCTTATTAATCAATGTACAAACTTTGTATGGATTTTAATTGTATTTTTAAAATAAAAATAAAATATATATATAAAACATTTAAAAAAAAAATCCCAGTTTTTCCATAATATACCTAATTGTGATGACTATGATAAAAAAAGTTTTTTTTGTATTGATTTACGAATGACAATAGACTTCAATTGTAGGTTGTGGACAGTAATATCGCCGCCGCCCCTAAAAACTTAAATAAAATTGCCACCTGGATTGATGGCGACCCTTTTCCATCTTTTAATACGTCATCGCACAGGCGTGTGCACGGGGTGAACCGGATAAGCTGAGTCATTGGAAATTTAAATTAAATATAAATTTCTCAGAAACGTTCTAAATGTTCACTACAAAATAATATACTTTGATAGTTGAGATAATTAAAATAATTTCTAGACAATTATTAAAATTATAAAAATTCATAATAAACCATAGGTACATTTTAGTAATCTATATATATATTTTATAATCGAATGTGTTCTGACCGAATGACTGATGTGTGTTTTATTTAAAAAAAACTTTTTTTGTCTGTCACCATCTCTTAGACAATTTAAAATGCTTGTATTTCTATATCAATGATAATCCAAAATATATTTATGCAGTTTTTTTTAAAGACATTTTAACGGAATTAGATTTTTAAATTAAGAATAACGATTTTAGTTATTTTATTTTAGTTTAAAAAAAACCATTAGTGGGTATTTGAAACTTGTAACGTATATTATTATATTTTATACTCACAATGAAATTTTAAAATGCAATTTTATCCGTAAAAATTAATTCAACCTATTATATTACAGATAGGCCTTCCACTTTTCACTGCGCCATCACAATCTCTTTTAAAAACCTTTAAATTTAATAAACTCTTAAAAAACTTTTAAAAATGAAAAACAATTCTAGCTTACTTATTATCTAAAAAAATGTATAGTTAAATGGAATATTTTAGATTCTCAGTGGAGCAAGGAATGTATTGATTTTATAATTGTGTTTTTTTTCTTTTTCGTGTCTGCAGTCATCACGTTTTAGGGCAGTAAAAATGCTCTGATTTTCTTCATAAACATCTTTTCTGATAGGAAAGTGAATCTAGTTGGTACATTGGAGGTAAAAAGTAAAAATTTCCAATAGTTTTTAAACGCATCAGGAAAAACAAAAAAAAAAAAAAATAAGAAAAAACGGGAATTTTTTCACTAAGCAAATTTTTGACAAAATTTAATTTTTATTTTTAATGTAACAAAAGAAATAATAGGCATAAATACATGCAATTTTTACTGAATATTTATATAAGTATTTGCTATACACCATAAAGTTTTGAAAATATTTTTTTTTTTTTTTTGAGCTATTTATAAGCATAATAAATTTTCAGTTTTTTTTTATTTTTTTATTACTATTGCTGATAAACATTTTTTCAGTCGATCAAAAAATTTGAAAATTCAATATATGGTTCTTCATAACTTGTAAATGAAAATTAAAAAAAATGTTTAGCGTAAATCTCTTATAGATTTTTATAAGCATCTAATATTAAAATTTCGTCAAATACGTAAAAATCACAAATATTTGCAGTTTTTTTTTTTTTGATTAGAAAATTCATAAAAATGTTTCTATTTAAATCTAAAATTTGTAAATTTAACACAAAGTTCTCTATAAATAAAAAAATAAAAAATTTACCGAAAAGTCAAACTAGTTTTTTACGAGTATTTGAAATTAGAGATTGAATATCCACCCGTAAACTAACAATTTCTCATATAACGATTTTCTTACTTTGATGTAATTTAAAAAGGAATAACCGTAGACATTTGAAGTTTTCACTAATCGTTAAAACGTTTAGTGAAATGTTAAAGATTATCATTTTCAATATAACAAGAAATTTGAAAAATATTTTTACAATTTTTAAGCTAATATATAGGCCTAAGAAATTTTCGGTTTTTCAGTTTTTTTTTTCTATAAATATCAATTTTGCGTCAAATTGCTTGTAAATTCAATACAAGATTTCTCCTAAGCTATTATAATAGCAAATCGAAAATATTATAAATACATAGGAACAATTTTTTTTAAGCATTTAAACTTTAAATTTTGACCAAAATTTATCATTGGACATTTGCAAATTATTTTGTAGTTAAAAATTTATAAAATATTCAATTTTTATAGCTAATGATTAAAAATTTAAAATATGATTTTTCGTAAGTTTTTTCTGAATATAATTTTAAAAATATTTGAAATACAAATGCACACTTTTTTTTATAAGTATTTAAAATTCAAATTTTGATGAAGTTCATAGAAATCTCAAATGTTTGCAAATTATTTTGTAGTTAAAATGTATAAAATGTTTTTATAGCTAAGGATTGAAAATTTAAAACAATGTTTTTCGTAAGTATTAAAAAAAATACTTTTTTTAAGGATATTTTAAGTTTAGATTTAGACAAAATTAGATATTTAAATTAAGAATAACGATGTTATTTATTTCGTTGTAATTTAAAAATATTTTTCGTGGGTACTTAAAACATTTAAAGTAGATTATTATATTTTATACACTCAATTAAATTTTTAAATATAATGTTTTCTGCAAAAATTAATTCAACCTACTGTATTATTAATAGTAAAATAAATTATTTTTATAGCAATAATATCTTAAAATACCCTTAGTTATGTAGGCTGACAGACCATCTTCGTTCAGAATTGTTTTTGTATACAATAATTTATATGATTGAATTTAAATTTAATATATCCATAAAAGTGACTCACTGTACAGAAAGTACTCTTTGAGCAGTAACCGTTTGCCTATTTTTTTATTTTTTTTTTGAAATGAAAAGCTGTCATAACACCTATTTTTTGTAATCAGTGCTTTGATGTATTGTAAGATCTATTTGCTTTATGATATAATTTTAGTTTAATGATGTATAATTCATGAGATTAAGTATAGTCATATTCTCATAAATGACATTTGTAATACAAGTTTTTTTTATTTAAACAAAACCTATAAATAACTGTAGGTATATAATATTGTGTGCTGTCGTAATTACTGTGAGCTGGTTTTACTCGTTTAATAAATTCAATGATTTTTTTTAACCATCTTAAACAAATAATAATTTCTATTTATTTGTACGGTTGTTTGACATTTTGATTCCCATTAGGTAAACTATCGTATGATAACGTCATATTTTTTTATATATATCCAAGACTCACAAAGCAATATAAAATTAAATTGAAAAAGACATTTATATTTACTCAAATTTCTCAATCGGATGTATTAAATGAGATAAAAATATGTTATTGGCCATTTCCAGTCATAATTACTAATCGAATATAATTTAATATAGTAAAAAAAAAAAAATTTTTTTTTTAGTAAAGCTTATTAATAGTTTAATATTTCGTTATAAATAACGAAAAAATGTCCATCACATGATTACTTTCTAGTTGCCATTCAACTTTAACCTCACTGGCTGAGCGTAGGCGCATTATGGGTGGTAAACTTCCTAATAGGACTGTTAGATGTTAGGGTTGATTTCCCGACTTTACTTTCCTCAATTAATTTTAAAGTTTCTCAGCGCACCACTTGTTCCATTACAACATTTCATATTCCTTTGTGTTCCACCTACTACTTGTTAAACCTATTAGACGTATGATGCATAATGCCAATTTGAACCTCACTTTTCTCTTTTAGTTAGCTCTCTTATCATTTTCAATTGTATTGTTGTTTTGTTGTAATGCCCTTAAGTTCATATCCATCTTTATTTATTAATTTCTTCCACTTTGTTGTAAAACACTATTAATTTCTTCATGTATCTTTCTCTAATTTTATGTATTTTCCTTTCTCATTTTCTTTTGTGAATTATAATATATACTTGTCTTGTTAATGTACCAAAGGGCTTAATCTGTGTATTCTAAAATAAAATAAAATAAATAATCATTATAAAATTTCCTTTAAAATTTTTGTAAAATTACCTAGAATTTAAAATTGCTTTTATAAAGCTATCTATCAACTGCAACCTAACTTACTCTACTTCTGACTAATACTATCAAATTACGTGCCTTGCAAATAAGCATTAAAAATAAATTATAGCTAAGGTGAAATTGTCATTATGGATGTTTCGTGTAAATGAAAACTTATTCTGATTCGATGTTTTCTTCGAATCTTATAGTTTTTTTTAATGAATTAATTCTAAAATACAGCAGGAAGTTAAATTTTTAAGACTATAATAATTACACTAAATCCATAAATAATAAAAAAATCGAATTATTTTAAAATAATACAATACTCACTACATACATACAATTAAAAGTTCCGAAAATCAACATTTGAATAAATGCATTATTAAAAGAACAATAATGGGAGTAAGCATGCTTCGTGAATGACTTTGTATACGTAGCTCATAAAATAGTGGTAAAAATGTTATAGTTTGTATAGGTGATACATAATATATATTATAATAATTATAATATATAAATGTATATACATTCTATAAATTTCCTATCGTTTTTATTTGGGAGAACTTCGCGAAATTTTCCACATTTTTTCCTTGTACCATCATTTGCAGGTCAGCCAACAAAATTGATTAATTACAGTTATTCGGTCATAGGTATTCTTATTATAGGACGATTATAATGATTATTATAATTATTTATATATATATATAAGAATATATTTTGAGTTCTGTTGAGTTTTTCATACGAACCGTTAAACTTAATCAATTTCCTACAGCTTTGGATGTATTTATATATCTATACATTTATCTATATTTTTATCTATTATAAAGTTGAATACATTTTTTTATATGTACTCGTATATCTCGAAAAGTACTAATTGGATTTGAGTATAGTTTTCAGTGATGGATTGACCAAGTCTCGGGGAAGGTTTTAATGTATTATATGTCTTAAAAAATAAATTGAATTGCCGAAAATAATAAAAATGTAAAAAATATCTGTGTATGTGTGGACGACATATATAATACATGGTCGTGACCGTACCTGTATTCCCCAAATAATAAAGTTGTTGTTCACACTCGCATTACGTATAATAATATAGTTAGTTACTTACACAATAAATCATTATGACATTTTAAATACGTCTAATCGGGGACTCGTATAGGACTCCTACTGTTGCGAGTGAATAAGTAGGTATATAATTTTATTTTATTAAATTTACATATATAACGTGTCCAATATACAATTTAATTGTTAGATAACATAACAAAGTATTTTAATAATAATAATAATTTAAAATAATAGTATAAGTAATATAATTCAACTTTCTGTCTATTTGAAAATATACATAAGGAACACAAGAAAACAAAAAATGTGTAATAAAAATATGAGGTATAATAATTGTCTAACGTACAGCTATTTTATATTATATTTTATAAAAATGGATGTTTTGTTTGTTTGATGGCTAGAGACTAAACAACTACTAGGCCGTATACAATAAATGTTATATTGATGTCTATTGAAAGCTAATCTAGATCTCTTTGAGAATTGGCTAGTGTTTATAGCGTATTTTATCAACCCTAATAGATAAAGCTGAAGGGCAGCTCACACGTCTATAACGGATTGCCATTGGTTACATATTATTCTAGTATTATTACGATTAGAAAATATTGCATAATATACATTTTTTAATATGCATATTTATAAAAAATGAATAAATATTTGATACAGGAGGGGCGACGCTAGTTGGTATATATATATATGTTACCGTCAATGTCAGGAATCGTCCATTATCGGTAATGACTAGTCAATATTGACAGTGGCTAAATATGCAAGGCAGTGATAGCATTGGCTAGGCAATATATAAAATGCCTATAGTTGATAGTCCATGTGGATAATATTTAATTTATTTATTAAAATATAACTAGAATCGAAAAAACCATTGTATTATTACCATAAAAATATATAATTTATTTTCACAAGATAACTACTATGGCACTTTGAATTGCATAATTTTATAGCTGATTGACAAGCACATCGATTGTTTTGACATTTTGTTTTGCAATGACGCCTTTGATATGATATTCCCGACTCCCGGCAACATTGTTATGCCCAGCAGTCTCTCGGAGAGTAATTTCCATTTCTTTCGCTGAATTTATTGTCCCTCTTTAAATCAAGAAAGTTTTCATTACGTGGAAATACCGAGTTATAATATATATTAATATTATTATTATTAACTTATCAGTCAATTACTGAAATACACATCAATTGTACATATATTTTAGTGGTTTATTTTATTGGTGTGCACCGGCAATTAATGACATCGCCTAGTTATTATCGTCATTGCCGGAATTACTAACAGTGACGGTAACATGTATATATATTTCTATGTAAGAAGGAATAAGAAATAGAGAGTGAAAAGATTTGTAAAAAATGTATCAACTGTTATTGAAAACCGGAGGTCTTGAATAAAATAAGGTGATCAATTTCCAATTTTCAAACCAAAAGGAGATCCTTTTGAATGTTCTATTTCCTTACTGGGTGATTCAAGGCGATTCATTTAGCTGCAAGGGCGCGATTCACTTAAACAAAATAACCCTTTCGTGACACATTGCATTTTACGGTATTGATCGAAACACGGGGGCCAATCATAATAACATATTGTATGTACATTATACAATATATAAATACGTTTCAGTAGTATCATCGTGATATCGGAGTCAAGCAAATTTATTAACGTCGAACGCGTTAAAATAAAATGTTTGATTGAATGCATAAAGGAAATAATCATTAACTGTTATTTCTGGTAATTGTGTATATCTGACGTAGGGGTTGGTATGGTTGAAGTGTGAATTAAATCATAACGATTTCAGCTTTAGAGAATTTATATAGTGATTAGTGATCATTGATACCTCACGCGTTCATCAGGAGAGTAATCATTGCATGCTAGGTCCGTCTAATGCTGTTTTTGATCATTTTGTAATGTCAAAATTAAACTTTTGCCATATTAAACCATAATTAACGAAGGTGAATTCCGCAAATGTTGAATTTCTCAAAGCAGATAGGATCAAACGAATATAGTTCAAAGACCATATAGGTTAACCTGAACACATACAAACACAATCGCGGAATTCATTAATTTGCTTTCATGTTTACCATATTTGGTTTAATATCTGGTAATTATGTATAATTGATGTAGGGGTTGGTATGGTTGAAGTGTGAATCAAATCATTACAATTTTAGCTTTAGAGAATTTATATAGTGATTAGTGATCATTGATACCTCACGCGTTCATCAGGAGAGTAATCATTCCATGCTAGGTCCGTTTAACGCTATTTTCGATAATTTTGTAATATCAAAATTAAACTTTTGCCATATTAAACCATAATTAACAAAGGTGAATTCCGCAAATGTTGAACTTCTCAAAGCAGATAGGATCAAATGAATATAGGTTAACCTGAACACATACAAAAATAATCATGGAATTTACTAATCTGCATTCATATTTACCGTATTTGGTTTGAAGTTAATAAATTTAAGTTTCAAAACATAACCAAATAATATTGGTATTTAATGTTAAATGTTTTACTCAATAGCTCTGTAATGCTAAACTTGCTGATAGTTCATAAGCGTTATAATTTTGAAAGTAAATTGATAGTTTTACAAGTTTGGCATTTACATTAATATTATTACATCCAAATAAACAGGAATCGTATGAAGAGACGATAATCGTGACGAATCAACAAAGTTTGTTTAGTTAATCATAATATAGTAATATTTAGATATATTAGAAATAATAGTATAGATCAAACGATTATTTTGTTAATATTATTTCAAGAACACTATTTTTAAATGTATTTAATGTAGTAATTTCTCGTTATCCGCGAGGCTACGTTTTAGCAAAGTTGAGCGGATATCGAAACCGCGGATAACTTGACTATAAAGCAAAGTAAAAAAGGAGATTAGGTTTTATTTACATATGCATTTAATTTTAAAAATCACAAAAGGTTAGTATTTTTTACAATTACATATTTGACTGAACTGACCACTGAACAAATTAACGATATAAAAAAATAAAATAAGTCATAATGTAATGGTTATCTATGTATACAGTACATATAAACATAATTGTATAGTTATAATTAACGATGTAATAACAATTATTTACAATTTTCTAAAATAAATTATCTACAAATTTCGTATAATAACTATAAAATAATACAAATAAACAAACAATAAAAAAAAAAAAAAAAATTGTAGGGTGTTACCACTGGGTATCTTCCCTAATCGCATTATTCATGTCATTCTAACCTGTCACTCATCAAACCTACTTATTATACTAATTCATGTATAGATTGTAGATTTCTCAAATAAAAAAAAAAAAAAAAAAAAAAATAACTATAAAATGTTATGGCATTAATACAATTTTACCTAAAGAAGATAGATTCTTATCTATGATAAAGAATCCACGAATAATTAGAGATAATTGTATTGTGATATTAAATATTAATTGATATATCCAACTAGTTGATCTGCACGACATTACTAGTGACTAATTAAATATGCCCCTTGTAGGTTTTTCCCTTCTTAAACTATATTAAATTTAAATCAATTTTTAATACAGTTATTTGGATTTTTTTTTAACGAAATATAAAATTACAGTTCATAATATCTATATCTAATTATATTAACTAATTTATTTTTTATAACCAAGAGTAACACTATATTAATTTAAAAAATGATAGTTTTTAACGAGTCGTCTATATTCGACATATATACTGTGTTGATAAATCAAAAGTAAGTAGTAAAAAGTAACTTATAACAGAATAACGATGGATCTTGCTGAATTTAATATTTTTTGACTGAGGGTCACCCGTTTTGGGCCACTTATTTTGTATAATTATAGCTGATTTGCACAGCGTTTTCCATGAAAAATTTTAAATAATGCTAGATGATTTATCCTGACTTAAAATCTGCGATTGAATGTAAACTACATATATTTTTAATATATTCATTTCACATATTAGGTAATTCAAACCAAACATAAAATACAGGTCTAAAATTGTATCCAATTAAAACAACTAGTTTATTCAGTGTACCTAATAGCAACTATATATACAAACAAAATTATTTTCATTTTTTGTGAGCCAATCTTTAAAATTAAAAATTTAAAAAATTTGGTTCGAGGCGCACATCCTATCGGACATAGGATTACCAATATGTTCCAAACTTCAGTTTCATGAGTGCGATAGCTGTGAATTTCTTACACACAGAGAGACATCGGTATTTATTAATATAGATATAATATATTATAATAGAAGAATCAAGAATTAAATACACATTCAATAATGTATAGGCACGAATCGAAAATACAAACTCTAATAAACTCTAATAATATACTTGCATACATATATAAACAATAACTAAGTTATTTTGAGTTTTTATGAATAATTAATTATTTAAATGAATAAAATAGTATAGTTTTTGTTAAAAGGGTATCTAAAACCAAATTAAAGGACGAACACATTACATCTACCAATTTGTAATTTAAAAACACACCAACAGAGAACTACAGCGACTCAATGTATAGCAAATGTATAAACACAAGTTATTCAATTTAAACATCAAAGTAGTCAGTAGGTAGGTATACAATATTTTAAAAATATATTACCTATTCGTTTTTTTCAACCCAGTGCACGCCAAAAAAGTTAAAATACTGTTTAAAAAAATGACTTTTTATCTCTTTATTAATTGAATACTAAATATTATATTTAAAAACGGATATGCAATTTTTTCCAAAACATTTATTGTCATTATCGTTCTTTTTTTAATTTTATAATAAGCGTTTATGTTTAAAATTTGAATTAAAAATTAATATGTTTTATGCATTTTTTTTATAAAATTTTTAATCATGCGACAACTATAAAACAACAAGTAAAGTACCATAGATTAGAATTTTAATTTTTCTGTACGATTTTATTGAATTACCTATATTAAACCCTTAAAATACATAGGCTAAACATAGGTGCTCAAATTCCTAAAACGTCTAATAAAAATAATTATCATAATAGTATTAAAAACATGAATATAGGAAGTATATTAAGATCATATATTGATGTGTTGTATTCATTACCTATTCGGTTGAAATATTACAATTATGATTATAATTGTGAAATAAAATCGTATATTAATATTGTTTGGTTAGTTCACTTTTGAAAAGTAAAATTATTTTATCCATTAGATTACGAAGAAAATTTGAATCGCAATGAATTTATTACAAATTATTATATTATATATACCTATAGCATAAGACAATAATGTAATAATGAGTATCTGCATTCGTTATTACATTTGGACAGTATTTTATGTACCTACAAAATCAGAAAATTTATTATTTTTTAAATAGTTAATAGTTAACCTAACCTATGATGATAACATAATAAAATAGACACGCGTCATAAAGATATATTTTTACAGTTTTTCCTTTAAAAAATACTTCCTTAAGACACTTCTATGAAAATAAATACAAGACCATGCGCACTGCAGAACACATACACCGTGTTTCAAAAGTCTTCATCCGATTACGAACTGATATAGTTCGGCGACGGTTAATCGCAGGTTAATGACCAATGTATTAATGGAAAGATTAGATAATCAAGTTTATTTTAAGTTATCTAGTTGATAAATTTGGCACCGTAATGGTTAGTGAACTAGGAATCGTTAGTTTGTTTCGTTATGGCGACTCCGCAA